>JARHVA010005788.1:375000-492500 GCA_037957365.1 Torreya grandis | reverse complement strand
CAACCATTCCAATTAAAGAGTATCTTATTTTTTATCAACTTAATAATACCCAAGATAATATCTGTATATTAGAGCTACTCAAAAGGTCAAATATATACAAGGATATTATATACAACATAGCATGACATAATTTTACCAAATGATGTAGAATATGCTTATTAATTTTTATCCATCATCAATACATTGAAGAATGGTAAAGAAATTATTTATTTTGAGAAGGAATATTTGTCTGTTTAACATACTATAGATCAAAATCTCCCATTGTTCATTTAAGTGAAATTTAATAAGGGATTTAAGTCTTGATATATAATGCATTAGGATTAAATAATTACAACATCACATTTCTAAAAATATTGGGTATCAATATGGACTCTATTCATAAATTATATAAGAACATTATAGGGTTTAGAAATGCTTATCATTAAGTATTAGGATTAATTACCTTGTATGTGAAAATGGACCTATTGTAACAAAGAATTACACCTTGTGAGAGGGTACTTCATGCTCTCTCACTCCTAGCTACAAAATAGTATCAACCTAAGGTTATGGGTATCTTGTGATGGGGTTGAGCCTCTAGAGAAGGTTGGTTTCTCTTGGTAGATCACCTAAATTACTAGTTTTAACTTAGAAAAGGGTAAAAAGGTTGCAAGGGATAACTGAAAGCATTCAAAGAGTGATACACCAAACTAAAAGACACTCCAAATTGATTGAAACTAACATTGAATCATCTCAAAGATAAACCTTACTCACACAACCTCTCAAATTGGTCATTTTACATCAATATTTCTAAACTAAGCTCCCTAGACAAGATATGAATAATGGAAGAGTATCAAAACTCACACTATACCTTCATTAGTGATCAAAGGGCATGAAATTAAGAGTTGTAAACATGTAGAAATACCTTAAAGGGGGAAAGAAATAAGGATAATCACCAAGGAAGAATAATCTTCCACAAGCTAACTAGAACACTAGATGTAGGAAAAGAGATAGGTAAAAAATGTTATATTATTGCTTCAAAAAGTTGTTATTAAAAATTTTGACAAGGATTTGCCTTATAAAATGAGATTCAATCTTTAAAATGGAGATAAAAAATGGATATATAGGAGAAAAGGGAAGGGAGAGGAGAAGAAAGCTTTTAGAAATAAAAAATGTGAATCAACCACCCTCCATGGAGCTCCCATAAAGAAAACGAAAAGTTAGATGAGTTTTAACCACCTCCAAACCACTTAGGCACTGATGTCACTTAGAAAATTAACCCTCCAAAATCAAAAATGTCTTCAAGCTCTCCCATCAGCCTAAAAATGCACTAGAGGAAAAAATATATTTGAAGAAGATGAAATCATGCTCCACTAACATGAGAAAAGTCTCCAAACATCAAGAAGGTTCCTTAAAATCTCCATTTTTCTCCACAAGCCTCTAAAAATCCTCCACTTGACTTTTACGCCCCATCTCCACTTGGCTTGTGTTGGTAACTTGGAAAAATGGTTAGCCACTTTGACATTTGATGTCTGCACTAAATTTGAGGGCTAACCCTTTTTTATTTTATTTTTTTCCCACTCATAACTTCTCCTATAACCTAGACAATTCACCATGGAACCTCCAATTCTTTTGGACTTCATTGATGGAGGTCTTCAAACTCAAACCATCTTCACTAGTTATCCTAAAACTTGATTTTAAGGCCATTTTTCCACCATGAGAGCCATTTTTGGACCTGTAGAAGAATTTTAAGAATCCATATAATTATTATTAGGAATAAAATGAAGATTTATAACACATTTGAGACCTAAAACAATGGTGGAAATCTCTATTAAACCTACAACCATTCGCAAATCATTAGAAAACTTGGGTTTTTAGCATTTTAGCTCAACAAATCACCCTAGAAATCCCTATAAATGGATCCTAGTGCCATATAATGGTGATTCAAGTCCCATTAGTTTTTTCCATGCATTTATTAGATTTCATCCTTTGAAAACCTTCTTAATGATTGTTCATAAGGTATGAACCTCCAAACTAGAACTTCTTGCCATTCTCTTGATATTTTATCATGATTTTAGATGAAATATTATATGTTAATTATGATCTTTATATTTTCCACTATATGACCTTAAGTTCATCTTGACACCCATAAAATCATCCCTCTATTAGTTTATATTCTACTACAGAGTTTTACCATCAATTTTGTCAAAACCTTCAAGGTACAGTCATGTTGTTTGATGTTTTTCTTACACAGAAACATGTTCTATAATATCACTCAATGAATGGAATGAAACCTAAAGGAGTTAAAAACATCCCCTAATGCTTAATATAGTAATCCAAACACTCCAAATGAGTTATAAAACCATTATATTCAAATTGGGTTTACTAAGTTTTATCATAGTCTACAATGGTCAACTTAGACAAGAAATAAATTCATTTTTATGGAATGTCATGGATAAATTCCACTTTTAGGTTGTTCATCAAGGAGTTTACTTCATCTTTTATTTTTATACCATGCCAAAATTCTCAATATATTGGTCTCTACATGCATTTATTTACTCACTAGTTTATTGGTTTTTTACCATAGTCAACACCTTTGACTTTGACTTGAAATAAAGATAGTGGTATAGAAATTTATAACAAGACACCATGTGGAGGTTGTTCCTCTCACTTTACAAAAAAAATTACCTTTTACACCATACCAAAATTCTCAATATATTGGCCTTTGAAAATAATTCTTTTCTCATTGGTCTCTTTGTCAAGCATACTCAGTTTGAAATCCAATGATCATATATTTGAAAACCAATATCTATTTCCCAAGACATAAATTTTATGGGTTCTGGCATGTATCCAATCTATATACCAAATTAGGAAGCTTATAACTTGAGATAGACAACTTTTCAAGACAGCAAATTTATATGTCATGTTATTTACACATATGACTTCCTCTGAATGTCACCCTTTGACCACATTTGAATTTTTAGGTACATTTAATAAATGTACAAACTAACCAGTTCATTCATACCTTGATGACATGTAATGATGGTCTAGTTCTTCTAATCTAGGAATGTGCATTTTCCTCTCTCCAAAGAACAAATTAGATCTTACATAATCTCACAAAAGGATATATGAACCCCTCATAACATCCTCTTGGCCCTCAATGCTCTGCACTTATGCCATACATCCTCCAATCCATAAAACTAGCCTCTTTGCTATTAATGCATCATGCACCTTGGATATCAATGAAAAATCTAGCATAAATGACAATTATCAACATATGATCACTCTCATAAGGTTTATGAATACTTATAAACACCTAAAAAATCCTTATAAACCCTCCCATTAAGTCAAAATCTTTTATCATACTTGTAACTCTTCAAAAATTCTCTACACTCTAATGGTGACTATCAATAGATAAGCACATGATTGTGAAAAAATAATGGATTATTAAAATATTAATGTTACCTAACCAATACCATTTTTATTTATAAATACTCATTAACATCACTTGTACCAACTTTAAAAGTTGGATCTTGCCTCTAGAGACTTGTAGATGCAATTTTCTCAAAATAGTTAGTGGCTACCTGAGGGAATGATTGTTTATGACTACAAGAAGTCTGTGACAAAACATAATATGATTTGACTATTAATGTGAAATAAAAAAATACCAAATTTATTTATAATCACTCATGAACATAACTTGTACCAAGTTTTAAAGTTGGATCATGCCTCTAGAGACGCGTAGATGCATTTTTCTCAAAATTAGCTAGTGGCTACCTGAAGGAATGACTATTTATGACTGCAGGAGATCTATGACAAAATATCATATTATTACACTAATAATTTGGTCTTAATGATTGAATATAAATATTTATATGGTCATGGAGATCATTTTTATCAAATTTTAGAGTCTAACTCTACCTATAGATGCTCAAAAGTCACAACATTTTCTAAGACTAGCCTAGGCTGCCTATGTTTTACATGAAGAGTGCCTCAAATATGAGATAAAATAAGTGGTATGTCCCTTATAGGTATGTAAAATGATAAAAAAAAATAGAGTCATTTTTTTTTCATGAGGACCCTCTATACCAAATTTGGAGGTTAGATCACATCTCTTACATCTTCAACTCTTCAAATCTTCTCCAAATTAGCCCTCAAGCTTATGCCTGTGTATACAATTTGACACCATTTTCTCAACTTGGGCCATGATTTATATCCATATTAGTGTTGTGTGTATTTTTATTAGATCACTATTGAGATTGGATTTAGCATATTCATCTTTTCATACAACCCTACAACCTTCATAAGGAGATCTCCATATGATGCTTGTGAGAGCACACTAAGTCAATGAACATCTTAACACTATTCTATGTATATAACCCTTGAGAGATAGTCATATTGTCTTCAACACATCATATACTATCAGAGTTGTTGCTAGGGTCTGAATAATGTGAATTTAATAGTCAAGTGATCACATGAGATGAAGCCGGTGCACACCACAAAGAAGCTAAAGCAAAGTGAAATCACAGAAAGAGATAATTTGCAAAAGACAAATAGGAGCAAAACACAATATTCGATTAACATGAGATGGCCATAATGAAGAATACATATAAGAGAGCTCATAAGTAACTCCTCCACAAAAGGTGGTCAAAGCACCCTAAAAATAGACTGTAACTCCTCCATGAAAGGTGGTGACAAGGTGCTAGGAATAGAGAAATAACTCCCATACCCGAAATAGCTGGTCAAAGGAGTTACTTATGACATTCTTATGACACCTATGACATATCTATGACACACATCTCCACATAAGCTAGCCTATCCCATGAATGTAGGAAAACTCCATGTATGCACAAATATATAATATTCCCTAATTAAATAATAGGGAAAAATAAAAACCTACACTAACACCCCCCATAAGCACAGCTTAGGTGGGCAGTGTGGAAATATAAAATGGGTCTCAAAAACTAGGCCTGATGAGGTACCCATATAAAAATGCAATCTCTCATAAGATAGAGAAAAGCAGAAAACCCATAAGAAAAAAACTCCTCCCCCCAAAAGAGAGACATAAAAGAAATGAAGAGGCTAGTGCCCCTCCAGAAGATGATGTTGTTGCAGATGTGGACCGCACCCCAAGAAGAGCTTGTAGATGAATGAAATTTCTCTCAATGAAAGGTTTGGTGAAAATGTCTGCAACTTGCTCTAAAGACTAGCAAAATATCAAGTCAATGAACTAACTATGAATAAGCTCCCAAATGAAATGCATGTGAATCTCTGTGCTTGGTCTGCTGGTGCTGAACTAGATTATTGCAAATTTGAAAGGTACTCTAGTTGTCACAATAAATGATGGTGGGCTGCTTGATAAGAATGCCAAACTCAGAAAGTATCCCCTAAATCCAAATAGCCTTAGTAGTTGCATTAATAGCTCTCCTATACTCTGCCTCTGTGGATGATATAGTAATAGCATTTTGCTTTTTGCTAGACCAACTGATATGACCAAAACTTAGAGAGAAACTATAACCAAAAGTGGACTTGCAAGTCTGTGAATCACCAACCCAGTCTGAATCTGTATACCTAATCAAGTTAGCCTCTATGCCAAATATATAATGAATCCCATATCTATGTGAACCCTATATGTAATGTAAGATCCTCTTAGCTGCTTTCCAATGCAGCGCATGAGGTTCCTACATAAATTTGGAGACAAGTCCCACTGCATATGATATGTCGGGCCTGGTGTGAATTAAGTAGATGAGACTACTAACAAGTTGTCGATACCAAGTGGCATCAACTAATGGTGAAGAACAGTCAACCTCAAGCTTGACTCCTAATAGAAAAGGAGTCAGATATGGCTTGCAATCAGCCATGTGAAACCGAGACAATAAATCAAGAGCATACTTAGGTTGTGCAAGAGAAATCCCTGATTCTAACTATGAGAACTCAATGCCAAGGAAGTAGTGTAATAAACCCAAGTCTATTATGTCAAATCTATCCTAGACATATGCCTTCACCACTACAATAGCTGATGAACTCTCGATGATCAAAAGGTCATCAACATATAGAACCAAAATTAGGAGCAAATCATCCTGCCATAAGAAGTAGACATTAGGGTTAGAATGGCACCTAGTGAAACCCACTATGAGAAGGAAGGAATCCATCTTGGCATACCAAGCCTGAGGGGCTTGTTTGAGGCCATAGATAGATTTCCTAAGTCTACAAACTAAGGAAGAAACCTGAACAAATCCTAGCAGCTGCTCCATGTAGATCTCCTCCTCTAGGTCTCTGTGAAGAAAGGCACTCTTCACATCTATTTGGTGCACATCCCAACCATGTGTTATGTCAATAGCCAAGGTGAGTCGGATAGAAGTCATCTTTGTAATGGGTGCAAAGGTCTTTGAATAGTCAATGTCTGCCACCTATGAGAAACCCTTGGTGACCAGTCATGCCTTGTACTTATCAACTGACCCATCTGCTGCAAACTTGGTCTGATATATCCACCTACATCGAACCATCTTCTTTCCCTTAGGAAATGAATTCAAGTCCCAAGTGTGATTTTTGATTAAGGAAGAATATTCTTCCTATATATCACTATCCCACTCAGGTACTCTTGATGCCTGTCAAAAAGTCTGTAGATCCAAAACTGAGGCAAAAAAGGCATGTGGATCTCTCTAAAAATCCCCTCTAGTACATCTATCATCTATGGGATCTCCTACCCAAGTGTTAGCACTCTCAAGTGTCTATCTGGCCCAAAGTGGCCTAGAAGTGGGCGACTCAAGTGCTAACTCCTCATCCTCTGACTGACTAGAGGTGGATGACCCTGAATCACTGTCTTCATTGTCTAAATTTGAAGAAGAAGATGTCTTTATCTCAAAAACCTACTATGGCTGATCTGAATCTAAGGAATCATCATGAAGAAGTAGATCTAATGAGAGAGAAGTGCCAAGTGTTGAGTCTCTAGGACTCTCCTGAAAGTGGACACTTCTCTCAATGAAAAACTCATGAGTGGTCAAATCTAGAAGGTGATACCCCTTAACACCATCTAGATATCCTACAAAGATGAAATGCTTGGACTGATGTTCCATAGCTTTGTGTTTCTTCTTTGGTATGAGGGCCATGGCTAGGGATCTAAAAACCCTAAGGTGCTCAACATTAGGTTTCCTTTTATGCCAAGCTTCAAAGGGTGTTATTCCTTTTAAAGCTTTGTGAGGAACCCTTTTTTGAATGTAGCAAGCACAATTGATGGCTTCGACCTAGTACTATGGTGCTAAGGATTTGGAGTGAATCATACAACTATCCATCTCTTTTAAGAACCTATTTTTGCATTTTTCAACCCCATTTTGTGAAGGACTATAAGTGATTGTGTGCTGCAAATCAATCCCCTCTATGGTGCAAAACTACTCAAACCTATTGCTGACATACTCCCCTCCACTATCAGTTTGAAGAACCTTGATGGATTTCTCACTCTATTTCTCAACAAGATCCTTGAAGTCTAGAAAATTTTCAAACACTTTAGACTTTTGTTTGAGAAAATATATCCAAGTGTACCTAGAGAAATCATCAATGAAAGTGAGGATGTACTTGGCCCTTGTGAAAGATGGTTTGGGAAAGGGTCCCGATACATCATTGTGGACTAACTCCAAAGGTTGTGAATCCTTCCAAGCTTTGCCTTTGTCAAATTTTGCTTTGGGATGCTTCCCAAGGGAGCACCCATTGCAAAGTCCTTTTGAGAATTGGAAACGAGGCAAGCCAATGACTGTGTCATGTTTGCAAAGTTGCTCAAGGTAGCGGTAGTTAAGGTGGCCAAACTGCTCATGCCATAATTTTATAACTCCATCTAAATGAGCCAGCAATGTTGTTGGAGAAGAATTAGGAGAAAAATGTGAGAAGGTGTATAACCTTGCTTGGTGATCTGCCCTACCCACTACCACTGTAGTGTCACTATGCAACTCCCTGATAGCCATTGAATCTGGTGAAAACTCAACTCTCATGTCCTGACCAATGTAAGTGATTTAGTACACTGATAGGAGATTGGTTGAAAGATAAGGAACACTTAGAAAATTATTGAATGTTCCTCCTTCCATTTCAATTGACCCTCTCCCTACAATAGAAACTTATGTGTCATCACCCAAACTAATTGAAGTCATGCTACAAGGCTCTAAAGATGAAAACTCAACTAGAGAAGAGCCCACGTGGTGAGAATCACTCAAGTTACTGACCCATGAAGATGTAGAATTTGTTATAGCTACAAGGGCCTTGCCCTTTTCTTTCTCCTTACCCTTGTCTTTTGCCTTAGTAGAATCTTGGGTAGATGAATTATGCTTGATGGACTCAGGAACACCTATGTTGTGCTTCTCTAGAAGATGAGTTAGGTGATTTATTTATTTTTTCATGCATTTGTGTTCATCATGCCCTATCTTCTTACAATATGCACACTTAACCTTCTCCTTCTTAGGTTTAGCATTGGATGAGGAAGACTTAGTGTTGTTTTTGGCAAGATTGTTGTTTTCTTTCTTCTTTTCTTGGTCCTTATTCTTTTTCTTCTTCTCCTTTGTTGAAGTCTTATCCTTACCATTTCCAGATATCAAAGCTTGGGGTTGAGTAGACTTCATTGTGCCCATTTGGATTAGTTTATCTTGCTCCCTAGTCAAGTCAGCAATGAATGAATCCAAAGAAGGCATTTTCTATGTAGCACTAAGGGCACTTTTTGTGGCATGGAAAGTGGAGACAAAGACTGAATAGCTTGGACCTAACTTAGTGAGAATAGAAAGGATGAGTTGATCATCTTTATTCTCTATCCTGCATTCTTTTAATTATAATCTGAAGGATTTAAACTTAGTGAAGAAGTCCTGTAGGGTGTCAAAGTTGCTAGGATTTAGACTTATAAGTTCATTTTTGAGCGCATGACCTCTAATCTCATCAAGCTTCCCAAATAAGGTTTCTAGGGTGTCTCATATGTCTTTAGGAGTCTTAGAGGTTTATAAATGGGAGAGAAGTTTTGGAGACATGGATAAGCTTAGTAATCCATAGGCTTCATCACTATAATTGTACCACTTGACCTTTTGAGCATCAGTGTTGGAATCTACTTCAATACCCATGGTGCTCCTATACAACCCTTTACTTCTAAGAATGATTGACATTTTAACTTTATATTCATGATAGTTGAAGGGTGTTAGGAGTTTAAGTTGAAAATAATCTATTTTAACTGAATTTAGGTGAAGTTGTGTTGATTGCAAGTTGTGAAATTATGCAGAAAGGAGAATGAAAGCAAAGATTGTAAGTGTTGAAAAGCAATCACACCCCCCTAAAATGTTGAGCCCCCCCCCCAAATATGTAATTGCATGATAAAATATGTTGGGCTCAATCGAGAATGCATCTTAGAGAAATCAGTGTAAGACTTTAAGCAAACAAGACGTCGAACTCAACTGAAAATGCATCCCAAGAGACCCAAATTTTTGGCACTTTATAAAGTAGTGCATTTTTAACAATTATCTAGCCTAAGTTGTGGAAAATTGAAAACTAAGCACTTTTTAAAAAGATGGCACTCAAATCTAAGCTATCGTTTGCAAGATTTTAAAGTTTTAATTTCCCGTAAACTAATAATTTTGCAAAAAAACAGCACTAAAACATTTTAAAATGCCTATTTTGAGAGAGAAAGCGTCCTTCCAACCACTCATTGGTCTCAACATAGAGTGAAGAATGAAGTGGTTTAGTCTTTTGAGGGGCATTCAACACCCTGCCAATCCAGGCCTCAACTTCATCTTCGTCAAGCGAAGATACAAGTTTTTTAAAAAAAACTTTAAATTGCCTTCAATGCTATTTTCTCAAAAATAACTTAATTCATAAAATCTGATCTTAGAATATAAAGATAATTCAAATGAGAAATAAATAGCATAAAGTCAAATTGCATTGGATTTGAAGTGGGACCACTAAAGAGAAGCGCCAAAAATGAAGCGCCCAAACCCTAACTTCTTTTGCTAACAGTTTTTCTAATATTGGACACTACCAAAGGAGAAATGCAAGGCTAAGATGAATCAAGATGTTTGCAAGGAGGTTGAGGAAGGTTGTGAGCAGCTACCAGAGACTTGCAGATTGAGAACACGCAGGGTTTTAATGACCCTCGATACAAAAACATCGCTGAAGGGACGTTTTTTCAGTCAAAGCCTTAAAAAATGCCTCCCACAGATCTGAGGCTGCATGTAGAGGCGAAAAAAACTCTTTCCAATGGTTTTCAACTGGTCAAAGTGCCTTTTTACTCCATTTTAGGGCTGAAACAAAAATTATGGGGCGCCAACTTCCACCAGAGAGCAAAAAACGTGATCTAATTTTTCTATTGGTCTACAGGTTGTTGGAAGAGTCATGGAGATCCTTCACATAGCTGAGAAACTCTAAAAATGAGCCGTTGAAACCTCCTTGGTAACCAACAAATGGATTTGTCTTGACAAATAACGAGAACCACAACCAAACCAACAAAAAATAATACCAAAAACGCAGTCCATAAGAAAGATAAATGCAACACAAGAAATGATATTGAAAGGCTTTTTCAGATCAGATCTGGAAAAAAGAAAAAGAACATAAAGAGAACTCCACTCCTCATGTTTTCAAAATAAACTAATAGCATAACCAGACACATGATTACCAGGGTGGCTCTAATACCATATCAGAGTTGTTGCCAGGGTCCGAATAATGTGAATGCAATAGTCAAGTGATCGCATGAGACGAAGCTAGTGCACACCACAAAGAAGCTAAAGCAAAGTGAAATCATGGAAAGAGATAATTTTCAAAATACAAATAGGAGCAAAACTCAATATTTGATTAACATGAGATGGCCATAATGAAGAATACATATAGGAGAGCTCGTAAGTAACTTCTCCATAAAAGGTGGTCAAAGCACCCCAAGAATAGACTGTAACTCCTCCATAAAAGGTGGTGACAAGGTGCTAAGAATAGAGAAGTAACTCCCATACCCAGAATAGCCGATCAAAGGAGTTACTTATGAAATTCTTATGACACCTATGAGACATCTATGACACACATCTCCACATAAGCTAGCCTATCCCACGAATGTAGGAAAACTCCATGTATACACAAATATATAATATTCCCTAATTAAATAATAGGGAAAAATAAAAACCTACACTAACATATACCTATTTCTCACTTCTTTCTCAACCTTTCAAAGTTTTATAATTTCTAATCACTATGCCATTCATCTAATTGTATCATGAATTCTTTATTGCATATGTTAGGAACCAAGACTTCTCAAGTGTACAGACTGCAACTTCCAATCATGGAGTCAATGAGAAAATGACATAGCATCCTTTAATTTTTTAGTGAATAATAATTTCTTATGACCCTTTAGTTATTTCAAACTTATCCTAACTAAGTCACATGTCTATTCTATGACAATTTACAACCTTAACTCTTTTCTAAAGCATTAGCACATAACTATAGGTGTTCTTCTTAGGCCTAAAGCTCCTGTAGGTAGTACTATGTCTTAAGGAATGTGTGTTTTCACTCATTAGTTGCCCCTTGAGGTTTTGGAAACCATCCTAAAATGAATGAGATCCATCTCATATTCCTATAACATAGACTTGTTTTTTTATCTCGCAAGTTTGTTCTACAAAGTGATACATATGGTTGTAGGTAGCATTTCCAATCTTGAGTAGACAATAAGACATAAGGTGGATTAGTGAAATCCATATTATAAGTTTGAATATACCTCATTATGTCTTAAGGATATTTCACTTGTTCAAAATCAACTAAGACAAATCATTAATTTGAATCCTAGTCAACTTATCCACTAAGAAGATTGATATACCTTGATGTAGGTAGTGATTCTCTTTACACACTTGAAGATGTTTGTTATCAATGTAAAACCAATTCCATATTGGTTTTCCATATAGTGGCATACTTGATCTTTGATAATGTCTTATGACCTATATTCAAACATAGCCACCATCATTATTTAGTATACATTAGTATAATTGTAGAAGATTATTTTCTTGAAGACCCCTATAGGTGTTAATGTACGTTAAAACACTTATAACACTCTCTTTGAAGTTTCTTATGGTCACTACGACATTATGGTTTATCACAGACCCCATATTCATTGCTGAGTAGGTATTTTATATTTCAGGCATAATGGTTAGTCTTTCAAAGTACCAAACACAACTGTAGGTTATGTTTTTGAATTAGAAATCTTTTAGGTGGTGATTTATGCTCAAGACACTATATCTCATTCCTTTGCTTTTATTTGAGGTAATTAGACCATTGGATATACCTATATCCTACCTTCAGATAGTTGTCTCATTACTTACCATTATCCATACACTAAGTATAATTTATAAATTATCTTGAGGGTGATCTTGGTTAAGAGGCGCTTTATACATTGAATATTCCAGTCAACATTTACTTGGATTGTAACACCATCCATATATCATCCTTACTCAACTAAACACCCTTTCCTTGTACCTATTTCAAGTGCTTCTCTCCCTCAAAACCATATTCATGGTATGTGTTATCTTTTAAAGGTTATTTGCATGTTATGAACAAGTAAGACCCTCTCCATGCTTTGTCCTTATATAGATATGAAGATCATATTTTTAAACTTTTTATCTATTATTAACTCATTTATTGAAACTCCATTCTTACTTATTATGTCCTTATTCTATAACCTAACTGTCTAAGACTAATCAAACCTTACAATAAGTCTTTATTTAGGAAATATTCATTGCATATTTGTAATGAAGAGTCTTAACTAAATTTGCCTTGATCATTTGATAGCCTTCATAAAATTTCCATAGGTCTATTAACTACATATCACCAATCTCACCTTCACATCATTGTTTAGGCACAAATGAGGATGGTTATAGGTTATGATTTAGTGTTCATAGGACTACTATATTATAATGGGTAACCTTCTTGATATGTTATGAAGCACTTGATAAGATTATTCACTTGCATTTCCCTTCAAATACTTGACAAACCTTTTATAATAACAAAACTAGAATCCATTGGTAACTTGACCACATTGTTTAGGCCAAACACATGGTTGTAAGTATTCATTTAGGTATTGGTATGGAATGAAAATTATGTAGGAACATAAGGTGTCTTGATGTGAGATGTTAAACATGAGTTCATTGAACTTTAATATGTCATCAAAAACTAATTTGATCTTCATAAACCTCCTTTACTTCCAAAATTCATACCTGTCACCAATCTCACCTTCACATCACTATGATGGATGTAGGTGGTGACTAGACTAGGTTTGAGCTTGTAAGGAAAGAGTCAAGGTGGTGAAGACCTTAGATAGGTATAAATAGACCATTTTGTCATATACTACACTTCTATCTTTAAAATCACTCCTTCCAACCCTTACAACTTACATAGTCTATTCCATAACTCTGCCAAGTACATAGTTTCCCCCCAAATGATGTGAAGCATACTTTGAGATAGCTTTTATCGATGTAAAACCAATTCCATATTGGTTTTCCATATAGTGGAATACTTGATCTTTGATAATATATTAATACCTACATTTAAACACTACTGCATATTCATTAATATATGTCTAGGGTTTTTTAATGAACTACTATTAGTGACCCTGACCAAATATGTGGGTCTATAGGTCTATTATACTGAGATATCAAACATTATTTGATCTTGCAAGGCAACAAAGTCAACTTCATTGATCCTCCTACTATCTTTACAACTTTTTATAGTTCCAAATAGGATCCTAACACCTCTATATACTCTACCTCCTTATTGATTCACCTCTAACTCACTCCATTTATTCGATGGTTATAGGTGAATATCAAGCTACTTGTACGGACTAAGACATGTTGAGAGTTGGATTTCCATGGTGCATAATGGGTCAAGAACCCTATTATTTCTTCAACAATATCCATTACTTGAAACAACATGATTTTGGTCACAAGATCGATTGAATGGAGGAGATATAAGGAAACAACAATTACCTTAATCTTCATAAAACTACCTTAGTTTTTACTAATAAGAGAAACTCCAAAGTTTCTTATGCTCTAAACCTATTCTTCATGACTAGATTGCATTAGGTTTCATTAGTTCCTTGGTTTGGTTGATGTAAGTTTGTCCTAGTGACATTGAACTTCATTGAGATAACAACCATGGATCACTTAAGACCTTTTCACTCCAATTTAGCATCCTTACTATTCTAACTTGGCTATAAGTAACCATTTCATAAGAATCCTACTTCTTTAGTGTTTCTATATTGTACTAATCAATAATGCTAATTTTTTCCAAAGATAATGATAGTATTATGATTTCAAGCATTCTAAAATAGCTTCATTACACACTATAGCATCTCTCACACTTGAGAAAACTTGCATCAACCTTGTACTTATGATTGTAGGAGCTTATTTGATTATGTGTACCTTAGCAAGAAACTCTCTTACTCTTTGAATATCTATACTTCCCACCTTTTCCTTGAGAATATTTTATCACTTGATTTTTCTTTGATAGTCATGGGAACTTATTGCCAACATCATTCACTCCTACACACATGTCCTTCAAATGTACATATTGTAGCCTGTTGAGGTCAACATACACCCATTTCTAAAAAATGGGGACTTATGTGTGAAATTGTGCAAATTTGAACCTTAAAATTGAAAATCCACTTGATCAGAGTGTCACTAGAATGTTTGTAAATTATTTATATTTTAAGATCATCCACACCATGGTCTAGCTAACTTATTTGTTCATGGTTATATTTTAATCTTATCTAATGTGATAGCATTAAATATCTATATTTTAGGTTGAATTTTTAATGGATCCCATTTAGGAATGAACATGCTTAGGGTTTTGTGCTTCAATGTCAAATTGATCTTTTACTAACCCTTAGTTTATAATTGATTAATTAAATTCATGTTTGAATTTATAAAACCCTAGCCTAATATTTTTCTTGGACCTTTTAATTTAAATTTAAATTTAGAAGGAAATTTTTATTTAAATTTAAGTGGGAACAAATTAAATCATACTATGGACTAGTTTAATTTTTATCTTAAGGCTTGGTAGTGTTTTCAACACAACCAAACTTTAGGCTAAAAATCCTATACTTGGTCTATTTTATGCCCCATGATCCCTTTGTTATAAGGCTTAGACTAAATTCTTATCATAAGGTTTATCATATTTATTAATAAAATAAAAACCTTAGCTTAAGACTTTATGGTATGTCTTTGTTACTCATGGGGTCCCTTTTGTTCTATGTTTATAACCTTGGTAAAAAATATTCATTCCTAGGTCCTTTTATTATTCATGGGGTAATTTTTATATGTTGTAAACTTAGCTTAAAAACCTTAGACTAAAATATTCATATTTATTAATATGAATAAATCCATGGTCCAAAGTCTTTATGTTGAGTCCATTTTAAATTCATGAGGTCCCATATATATGTTTAGAACTTAGCTTAATCTTTTTATCCTAAGTCCTTTATATTTACTCTCGAGCTTAACTTTTACTCTTCTATCTATGAAAGGGTCAACTTGTCCTTTATGATCAATGACATGCATTTAAGTAGAGGACCATGATTAAACAGAGCAAGATCGACATTGAAAAGTTAAGCAGAGGTCCCTAGCTTAAAACCCAAGAAAGTTTAGATGATTGATGGTATGCATTACAATATACACATCCGATAAATATAGTGATATTAATGAAGAATTTTCAAACAAATCTTTGATTTAATGTGAGATGACCATGTGGCAAAATCATGTGAGCTAACAAATATGACAAGATGTAGATATTAGAAGGCCTATGTGACTACCAAGTGGCACAATCTTAGAGCCTAGTAAAAAAGCATAGAACCACTGAATAGTTGATGAATGGCACACAGAGTGTAGAAAAAATTAGAAAATGACAAGTGGTAGGCCTAGCAAATAATCCCCATAACATGTTTAAAATTAATGGTCACATGATCATCAAAAACATTCTTACAGATATCAAATGATGGTCACATAGACATCAATTTTAAGATAGTTGTTTTGATTCAAATTCAAATGCAAGGGTCATATTTTGAAAAGAGTTAAACAAAATGACATAGGGATACCATGAAAATGCCATGTAAAAAACATGTGAGTAAATCAAAGACCTGATAGACCTAGTAATGTAAGGATTGAGATCTAATCTCAAGATGTCTAAGCTCATGATCACCATTGGAGCACTATTGGAACTTACAGGAATGCCCTAACAAGGCAAGTACCATAACTAAACCCTATGAGTATTATAATTGACTTGAGGGAGGCTAAATTATCATCTATATAAAGGTAAATTGAGTTAGAGTCCATTGGTGAGTAGTTCAAAAGGACTTGTAGTAACTTGGGGACCTCTCCTTTATCCTTGAGTAGCTTGAAGATGGGACAATACCTATGTTAGGAAGCATCAAAGGGAAATGAAGACCCTATAGTAGTAACGAAAGACTTAATCAACTAGTGGGTCCCAAATTCAAATGAAATAAGAATATTTATTTTGTAACCAACATTGTATAATATTTTGAATTAGGATAATATTTTATATAAACATGTGCAATTTGTAAGATCATATTGTCTATAGGTCAATTCATCAGAAAAGATCATTTTTTCTACAATGCAATGAAAAAGACACCTATCATATACACTTGTACAAATGTAATTAGTTTAGGATTGACTAACATGCTTCCTTGCATATTATAAAAGGATCATTGTCAATTGTAAAAGGGAGGCATTTCTTAGAGCCAAATTAATTTATAAACTTTGATCAAACAATACAAGCAAGGAATTATGTAAATATTGTCTAGTATTTGTTTATGTGTTTGCTATCATGGCTTCTCTCTCATATGTTTGTTTTGATTTCCAAATTTGAATGGTTCTAAAAAATTATTGGTGTATATATTTGATTATAGAGTTGTTAACTTTTACCAATGCTAGGTTCACTAAAATTTCTTAGGTTCATTTAATTTTCTTACTCTTCTTGTATTTGGGCTAATGTTGTTTGCTTGCAGGGGTAAATCTTTAAAGTGAACTAGGTTCTTATTTGCATTATTTCCATCTTCTTTAGGAGTTTACCTAATGTGTTATAGTATTTGGGATTTATTTATTTCATGTTACACATTAGTTAAGTGCATGCCTAGATGAAATCTAAACTTTGTCATGATGTTTGGAATGAAGATAAGTAACATTTCTTTTTACCCTACCCTTCCTTTTGCTTCTTTTTTAAATAGATCACTTTATTTCAACTTGTAATTATAAATATCCATCTCAAATTATTTATTATATTAGTTCTTGATCATAATTCACCATCTTTAGCATAATATATTACATATTTACATAGATCTACTATTTGGTCATGTGGCTCCCAACCACCAACTAATATAAATATTGTGAAACAGTCACTTTTTCTTCCTCTATTCCACCAAAAGATAACAAGATTATCATAACCCAAAACTCATACACTAAATTCCTAGAAATATAAAATGAGAAGTGTTTATTAAACACTCTAAGCCCCTATAGTACACATTTAGGCATCAACAAGAGGAGCTCACTAGTGCTAGAAAGAGGGCATAAGTAGATCTTTGTGAATTTTCAGAATCTTTGATAATTCTAGTGTATTTTGATAAAAGATTGGTGTATTATTTGCATATTTATGTTCCTTTGAGCATAATTATGTGAATATAATTTATCTTTAATGTTTTAGTCTAGTCTTTGGGCTTCTTTTAGCCAAAGATTGAAATTCTTTGAAGATCCATAGATATTCATGCACAGGTAGTTCATGCTTTGTGTATTCTCCATGTTTAAGGTTAGTAATAGGAATTTTTCAAAAATATTTATTGGTTATTTGAAATTTTGAGTTAATTCAATCTTAAAGGTGTTAAAATCCCTCTCATTCATTAATCTAGATGTATCTTTGACCTAGTTTACTTAAAGATAGTCATGTTTTACATATATTTTTGTAAAATTAGCTTAACACGCAAACTTAATCATTGTACTTTACAAAGATTAGTTTGATGAATTATATTTTAAACACATTTCAAAGTCAAAAGTTTTAATTTCCCATGACAAGGCTTAGGTGAGCAAAATTACAAAAGTCTCAAACACTTCACCAGTTCAAGATACTCATGTAGTCAGGGTATGGCTTGGCTAAGTGGTTCTTTAATCAATGTGATAGGTATAGTACATGATCTTCCTCAAAATCTTGAAAGATATTTACCTTCTATTATTCCTAATAATGTTGTCACTACTAAAGAACATATTAAGTCATTCAAGGCTACTTTGAGATTGTTAAATGTAGTTCATGAAGATGTAGCATGTAGATTTTTTTCCATTCACTTTCAAATATGTTGTATATGATTGGTTTTTCAACCTTCCAAGAAAATACATTACTAGTTGGGATGAATTTTTAAAATGTCTTCATTGATCAATTTGTAAAAATTATTAGTCCATACATTTTGTATCATTAGTTCACCATAATTAAAAGGGATGTTAATGAAACCATCATATCCTTTAACACTCGATTTCAAAAAATGTTTAGTAGAACCAGAACCCCTAATGGACCCAATGAGGCTTTAGCCTTAGAAATTTATAATGATTTTATAGATCCCATGACCTATATGTTCTTGAAAAGGTCTCTTCCAGTCATAAACACATTTACCTAGGCCTACTCTAAAGTTGTGATCATTAATGACCAAATGTATCCCCAAGGTTAAATGATGTATTTCATACCTAATGTCAATTAAAATTGGCCCATAATGATTATAATTCCTATTATGCCTAATTTAACACCAGTTTAGAACCAATTTCCCTTGAGTCATACATATCCTAACTAAAACCTAGAGTTACTTAATAACACTACAAGTGGATCCCATCCATAAAATCATAGAACTTTAATGCCCACAACTAGCATTAATGCTCTAGTTCATGAGCTTGAAACACCAAAAAAATTCAAATGATTGATATTAAAAATTGTCCAAAAATTGAATGCTAACTTTATTTAGTTGAAAAAATAAGTGGGTGATAATGGGGAAATTTTTGACAAGGGTTACCCTTCTCAAAGGTTCAATAGGCTTCCAAATAGGTTTCATGATAACATCTATAATGGATCATCTGAAAGTGTACAAATGATTTTTTGTGATATAGATTTAGCTAATCATTGTAATGTTTCTAAAACCTCTAAAATTATGTCTGACCAAGATAATATTGTAGGGACATTTGGCTTTGTAATTACATCTCAACGTTTCATGATAGAGGTCTTTGATTTTTCATTTGAAGAGGAAAGTGAACCTGAAGATACCCTGGAAGAAGGAACACTTCTTAAGATGAGTATCCCCATGAATAAGATCAGATACAAGCTGATATTTATTTTGAAGGTAGCTATAAATACAACCCATGTAGATATATTTTTGAAATGGATAATACTCCTAAAGAATATGATCACTAGCAGAGGTCATACCATGATTTTTTAAAGGGAATTAAAGAGTTAGAGGTGGTAGATGATGGGATAGAACAACACACAAATGCTTCATCTAAGGATTTCACCAATGACCTAGAGTTTCTACAAGATGATAATATTTTGGAGGTCATAAACCAAGATAATTTGGAGTTTAATTGGATATAGGAGTTACCTTTTTCCACTGAGGATGAAGATGAAGAAGGTGAAACAAATTAGGAATTATCATATGACTACATCAAGAGGACAGGAGTATGGGACCAACATGTTTCTAGTAGGAGTCCAAATGAACATCATTTAGTTGATCAAGATGAAGAAGCATTTTGAGATGAGTTGGAAGATTTTTGTGCAAATATTGGTAGTCCATGTTAGCCTTAAAAAGAACCTAATGAATACATCAGTCTAAGGATACTAGCTAAGCTACCATTACTGGGTGAGAATGATATAAGCTACTATTTATCCATGGATGAAGTAGAACTAGCACTCATGATTACAAGTATAATAATTTGTTAAGAATATTATTGGGTCTTATATTCATATCTTTGATCCATGCATCTGAAAATGTTGATAGGAGACCAAGATACATCACCTGTAAGGCACAAGCATACAAGTTTTCCTATCCACAAGAAGAGGTCATTGAATGGAAGTAATCATGCTTCAAGGTTCTACAGTAGACTAAAAAAAAATCCATTTTATTCTAGAGGTAAGTACTTTATGGAGTTAGTGTAGGGCTTAGTTTATTTTCTTTCTTGTTCTTTATTTCTTACCTTTTTTCTTCTTGTACCTTATTTATATATAATATCTATTTATATTTGTTTATTTTATTTTGCTTTGTTCCTTATTTATAACAAGTCTTTTTGGATAAACCTCAACTCAAGTCTCTTCTAACTTCTTAATAGCTTCATAGTTCATATATGTAGGTATGACTTCTCAATATTGGTTGATCATGGATTATTTAAATATGAGCTTGATGTTTTAGTTTAAATAAGCTAGTAAAGACTGATGGATAAGTTAATTATTCCTTGAGATTTTAAACCTTATTTTGGTCTAAGCTTGGTTTTAAGAAATATTTCACATGTAATATGAAAGCTTAAATAATTAGGACATAGTTATGTTTGCACTTAAAAAAAACATTAATTGGCTAGGACAAAGTTACAACCAAGGATGATTGTCTAATAATCAAAGACTTGACCAAATCCCTAAACCTAGCTAACTTGGTTCCCAAACATTGTGGGAAAGCCAAAAATGATTTGAAAAAATTATAAAAATAAGAGCTTATTACAAAATCAAAAGCTTTCTAATCAGAGGTGATTCTAGTAATCTCCACCAGGGATATGGACACCTACTTGGCAGTGGAGTAAGGCCTTAAGTGGATCCAAAGGAATCTTTGTCAAGGCTATAGATGCCTAGCTGGTAGTAGAGAAATGCCTAAGACTTATTTGATCTAAAGCATGGTTTTTAATGAATATTCAAACATGATGAAACTCAATTTTAATGATTAAATTTATGAACCTAGAAGTTGTTCTCTAAAGCCTTTGGCAATTAGTAAGTGTAATCAAAGCACATACACATCATGACTAATTTTTGATGTTTAATCCTAATTCTACACATGCAAGATTTATTCTGACCATGAATTGATCTTAATAATGATGCTTGATCAAAAGGAATAAGTAGCTTAATTATTATTATAAGCTAGAGTCTCTAAATTATAACATATTATTATGTTTCCCCCTGAAGTCACCATTTTTTTAGGCCAAAATACCCCAATTTCTATAATATGGGGACCCATGTGTCAAATTATGCAAATCTGTACCTTAAAATTGAAACTCCACTTGATCAGAATGTCACTAGAATGTTTGCACATTATTTGTATTTGAAGATCATCCATACCATGGTCTGGCTGACTTATTTATTCATGGTTCTATTTTAATCTTATCTAAGGTGCTAACATTGAATATCTATGTTTCATGTTGTAGGCTTAATGGAGCCCATTTGGGAATGAACATGCTTAGGGTGTTATGATTCAATGAAATTGATCTTTTACTAACCTTGGTTTATAATTGATTAATTAAATTCATGTTTGAATTGATGAAACCCTAGCCCAATGTTTTACCTGAACCTTTTAATTAAAATTTAAATTTGGAGGTAATTTTTTATCTAAATTTAAGTGGGAACAAATTAAATCATACCATGGACTTAGTTTAATTTTTATCTTAAGGCTTGGTCATGTTTTCAACACAACCAAACCTTGGGCTAAAAATCATATGCTTAGTCTATTTTATTTCCCATGGTCCCTTTGTTATAAGGATTAGCTTAAATTCTTTCCTAAGGTTTATATTATTTATTAAATGATAAAAACCTTAGCCTAAGACTTTAGTTTTTGTCTTTGTTGGGGTTCCTTTTGTTCTATATTTATAACTTTAGTCCAAAATCTTTATGCCTAGGTCATTTTATTATTCATGGGGTCCTTTTTATATGTTATAAACTTAGATTAAAAACCTTAGAATAAAATATTCATATTTATTAATATGAATAAAACCATGGTCCAAATTTTTTATGTTGAGTCCCTTTTAAGTTCACAAGGTTCCATATATACATTTATAACTGAGCTTAATCATTTTATCCTAAGTCCTTTATATTTTATCATGATCTTAACTTTAGTTCTTATATGCAATATCAATATCATGCATTTAAGTGGAGGACCAAGATTGAACATGGAGACATCAGCATTGATAATTCAAGTAGTGGTCTCTAGTTTAAAACTTGAACAAGTTTATATGATCGATAGTATGCATTACAACATACACATCTGATCAATGGAGTGAGATTAAAGACGAATTTTCAAATCAAGCTCTAAGCTAACATGAGACCACCATGTGGTGAAAGTGCATGAGCTAAAAAAATTGACAAGATGCAAAGCTCAAAAGGCCCATAGGATTACCAAGTGGCATAACCTCAAAGCCTATTACAAAATCACAAAAGCACTGAGTAGTCAACATATAGAAAATATAGATTGTAGAATGAACCAAAAAATGATAAGTGGTAGGCTTGGAAAATAATCCCCATAATGTGTTTAAAATTAATGATGATGTGACCATTATAAACATTGCCACAGACATCAAATGATGATCATATAGATGTCAATTTTAAGATAGTTGCTTGGATCCAAATTCAAATTCAATGGTCATATTTTGAGCAATGATGAATAGAATGACATGAGGATGCCATGGAAATGCCACATCAAAGCCATGTGAGTAAATCATAGACCTAGTGGACCTAGTAATATAGAGGTTAATATCTAATCTCAATATTTTAGAGCTCACAGCCATCATTGGATTAATGTTGGATCCTATATTAATGCCCTGATGAGTCAAAGAACATAATCAAACCTTATGAACATTATAATTTACCCAAGGGAGGAAAATTTGTCATTGTTTAAAGGTAAATTAAGCTAGATTCCATTGATGAGTAGTTTAAAATGATATTCATCAACTAGGGGACCTCTCATATATCCTCGAGTAGCTTGAAGATGGGACAATACTTGTATTATGTAAAATTAAAGGGAAATAAAGACCCTACAATAGTAATGGAGCACTTCATCAGGCAGTAGGTCCCAAAGTCTAGTGAAATAAGAATATTCCTTTTGTAACTAGCATTGTATAATATTTTAAAATAGGATATTATTTTGTATAAACATGTATAATTTATAGGAGCATATTGTCTATAGGTAAATTCATCAAAAAAAAATTGTTCTAGAATGTAATAGAAAAGACACCTGTCCTATAAACTTGTACAAATGTAATTAGTTTAGGACTAGATGACATGCTTACTTACATCTTATAAAAGTAGCATTTTCAATTGTAAAAGGGAGGGAGTTATTAGATCCAATTTACTTTGTAAACTTGGATCAAATAATACAAGCAAAGAATTATGTAAAGATTGTCTAGTATTTATCTGTGTGTTTGTTATCATGGCTTCTCTCTCACTTGTTTATTTTGATTCCCAAATTTGAATGGATATAAATAATTATTGGTGTATGCATTTGATTATAGATTTTTTAACTTTTTCCAATTCTAGGTTGACTAAAAGATCTTAGGTTCATTTCATTTTCTTACTCTTCTTGCATTTGGGCTAATGATGTTTACTTGCAAGGATAAATATTTAAAGTGAACCAAGTTATTATTTACATTATTTCCATATTCCTTAGGAGTTTGCCTAATGTGTGATAGGATTTGGTCTTAAGTTTTATCATGTTAACATTGGTTAAGTGCATTCCTAGATGAAATCTAAACTTTATCATGATGTTTGGAATGAAGATCAGCAACATTTTTTTTTGCCCTACCCTTTCTTTTGCTTCTTTTTTAACCAGATCACTTTAGTTTAGATTTTCATTGTAAATATCCATCTCATATTAGTTATTGATCATAATTCACCATATTTATCATAGTATACTACATATTTTACATAGATATAGTATTTGGCCATGGTGGCTCCCAACCACCAACTAATATAAATATTGTGAAATAGTCACTTGTTCTACCTCTATTCCACAAATAGATAATATTATTATCATAACCCATAAATCATGTACTAAATTCTTATAATTCTAAAATAATAAGTGTTTCTTAAACACTCTAGGAACCTATGGTACACATTTAGGCATCAACATAGCCCTTAGTGTTTTTTTCCTAAGAGCTTGTGCATTAAGAATGGAGTCTCTAACCAACTTGAGAGACTTATATGATGGTAGTGTGGGGTTTCTTATTGTTAATATATCCTTGACACTAAATTATATCCTAATAATCTAGTTCATTAGCCATTTCACTCGAAGCATGTAGCTAAATATTAGTTCTCATAGATTATGTTGTGTAGTAATATAAACTTTGCCATATCCTTCCTCTAATTATGTAATCAAAATGGATAATATATGAAATCATATATAAACTACTTTGATTTTAGGATTACTAAGATTAGATACCATAAAAATGCAGACTAATGTCATTTCAATGTAGAGTTGGTTATTTATAAAGAAGATAAGAATTAGGAAGATTCCATATTAAGTCTCACCCAAGAAATTGCTTAACTCAACCTAACATAGATACACAACTCATCCATTCAACTAAACATGAATATATAAATGACTATAAATTCACAAATCATATATTAAGCATAAGCATTATTAAGCAAAAATTCCATCATCCTAGTGCTTTACAATAGGGGTATTTATACTTTTTTATCCCTAACCAAGAATTTACAATATTAATGATCAGAGTAAATGACCAATGAACTTTCAATAGATTGAGAGTCATGGTGATTTATCAATTAACTTCTCCTAAGGATCTGGTCCTTTTCACCCCCTATATACTCACTCTATGTTAGATTCTCACTACCATGTGTTCATCTCTTATGGTCTGGTGTATAACTTTTGAATGATAAGGTTTAAGTGACCCATATGAATCACTCCTTAATTTTTCCTAATTCTCATGCACTTCCCATGTCTTCCAATATTATTTTTGAGCCATATGCTCTCAGGTTCCTCATGATTAATTCTCCTTTGACTAGGTCCTCTTGTGCTAGTGTTTTTATGCCCTTTCCCTCTCTTGCCCTATAGTTTCTACACCATGGTGCTTCTGCACCCATCAATTTTTATGACATAGACTTTTTGTGCTATGGTCCTTCCACACTATGTTAGTTCCATGCCAAAATGGATAAACACTTAGCCAAAATTTGGGACCAACATTACCTCACATTACATTCTTATTCCATCCTAGACTAAGATTCATGGCTAGCCTCTACCAAAAATTTAGGCCTTATCTACTCAATCTACTTCTTCACATTATCCCAATGCAAAAATTTGTCAAACAGCTTGGTAGTTATTTCCTCTATGGCCTCCTTAGAATTCTTCATCTCCTCGAGTTGGCTAGATATCTCATTATCCTTCTTGACTAATTTATATAGGGATATGATGGCATCCTTCTAGACATCTTCAAGTGTTGAAACTTCTTTTAAAACCTATCTTTAAAGGGATAAAAAACTTTCATTTAGTTGTTGATGATGTGTGTTGATCATTTCCTCCATCATCTCCATATCCTTGAATGGTTTGGTTCATTCAATGCGATCTTTTATTAGGATTTCAACATCAACCATTTATTGCCTTTGGGCTTCTTCTACTTGGAGCTGAGCCTCCAAAATCTTATTAGGTCAGTCTAGTTGTTTAAAAATTCCATCCAAAATGGGGATGACTTCCTTAATTATCTTTAAGGCATACTTAAAAACTTCTATTACCTCAGTGAATTTCTTTTTTAGCTCTAGCCCCTCATATTTTAGCATGGGCTTCTCCTCGTAGTACTTCAAAAAGAGGTTCACCAAGGTTTCTAATTTTCCTATGGCATCCCCATCAAGAGGTAAACCATCCACTAATGCCATTTCTTATTCCAAAATTATCTTATAGAGATTCAATGTTCTAACTTTCACCTCTATGGCCTATTTGACATGTTGCTTCAGAGCAGCCACTTCCATAGTGAGTGCCTTCTTGGTGGCAACTTACTTATTATACATACCCACTACCTAGGTATGTTTATTTTCTACACTTTTGGCATCAGAATCTAATAAAAAAATTGGTGTATATCTTCAAGGGCCGTATTCAAAAATGTTATGCTTTCTTGTAGAGAGGTGATCTTTTTAGGAGCCACCCACAATGGTTTTGGTAGTGTAAGAGCATCAGGTCCTAAAAAGAGGTTGTCTTTGGGAAGCTCAAAGGTGCATTCCTCATTATGCATGTCCAATAAAAAGGACACTTACTTCCTTATTTCTAGATTCATGTCATGGGGAATGAAGTGTGGTTATAGATAAAGAATCTTATCAAGTACACCCACTTGATATCGATCACATAGATTTATAGATGCATTAATAGTAGGTTCTTCTACAGACCTAACTAGCTCTTTTCTTTTATTCAATTCATGTTATAAGACCTCAACCTCTGCATCAATGCTATCAATGGCCATCTCACTCATTTATTCTTCTTTACCAACCCCTTATTCACCATAGAGTTGATCAACATCAAGCAGTAAATCATTAGAGGTGGCCTCCTCCTCCTACACTAAGGAGGGTGTATTACTGGAGTCATATTCTAATGTTTGCACCTATACAGCTAATATTTCATGTGTGAGTGCTTTCTCTATGGCATACTACTGTGAATCTCTTGAATTATAAATTTTTGTTGGAAATGGTTTTGGAATTATTTTAGAGGTTGAGTGTAGAGTTAGAGGAATGTGTGGAGTAGAAGGTGGAGGTGGAGGGACTTGTAGTAGTGGGGATCTGGGTGGATAAGGTTAGGGATGTGAAGTGTATGGTGGAGAAGAGTGAGGTGGGGAAGGTCAAAGTGGAAAAGGGTGTGGTGAATATGGGTGTGGAGGTGAGGGTTTAAATGGTGGTGGGTTTTGTCATGGTTCTTGGGTAGTCTTCTACTGCTCTTATGGTGCCTACTAACCACTTGCATTGGTATTATGCATAACCTACTTTTTCTTCTTAATCAAAGGCACTGGTGGGAGCTTTTCCTTAGGTTCTCCACCCTTTGGATCTTTTCTAGGTCATATCATATATAACAAGTTGTGTACTTTTTATCCCACCATTATTTTCTTGACCTTTATATTTTTTAGGCCCATTTCCTTCTACTTTTAATATGCATTCTTTCCTAGATAGACATATAATTTTTGAAGAGTATGAATCTCTAAATAAAACTTCTTGACTTCCAAGGTAATGGGTTATGCATAAAAGATCTAATTCATGAAGTCAACAAAGTACTATGCCAAGAAGGCATAAAATAAATTTAGACATGAAAAAATATCTTCAAAAGGGATCATCCTTATATGCACAAGAGAGAATTATTGTTTCACTACAAACTATGCTTGCTCAGTAGCCAAGGGGGCTAAATCCTTCAAAATTTTCCATTTGTTCCCAAACACCTCCTTCATACCATCAAACAAGTATCTCATTTTTATTTTATAGGAGGGGGTTATGTGTCCTAGGTAAGTGAATTCCTTGTAGCACTCAATGGTGAATCCATTCTTGTGTGGGTATGCCCACTTCAATTTTCTTAAGGTGTAGTTTGGTACAGCAATTTCATCAAAACCCATAAAAATAAGAAATACACCCCATATAAACTTATGGCTAGGTATCTGATGGGTATTCTTAGCATCTTCAATAATCTTATATCTAAAATACATAGCCCAATTATATTTTAATCCCTGAGTGACTTGGTGGGTGATGTAGAGTTACACCATGTCAACCTCCTTCCAACAATAAATCCCATCAATCTTGGTCATTATGATTTGTATCACAACCTAGAGGGCAAGATATTTTATTTATATGCATGTCATGGCCCTAATTTTGGTACATTAGTTCCATGGTGGCCTTTTAGACCTCCTTAGTGTTTGCTAGGTCATCAACTATATCCAACCCTGAGTATTGTAGTTCTGATACCTTACTTATTCTTTCAGGTGTGATCTTCATACTACACCTAGAAAAATAGATATAGTCCTCATGGATGCATGAAAGAAGTAAATTGATCACCTCCATGGGTTTTCCAAATAGGTTAAGTTAAAAATCTGGAACAACCTTGCAACATTCAACACATTGAATATTTTTAGATCATACACCAACTAGTTCTTAGCGTTTTGGTGCTTGACTCTATAATCATTCTATAATTCAACCTCATTTTCAAGTTGAAAATGGTTGTAGTCAAATATATTACAAGAGGGCACCTTAGAGACCTAGTTATCTATGTGTAACACTGACTCAAGATACTACATTTCCTCAATCATTAGAGGTGGGGGCCAAAGATGATTGAGTCTATTTGGCTTGTCATGCCATACTTGATTCTTCCCTTTCTATGCATTGAGCTTGCTCCTCTAGTGTCTCTTCTTTAATTAATCCCATCTCTCCACTAAGTACCTCCTCTTCCTTAGATATCATGGGTAATGGGTCTTTTATTATGGACTTTTTTGTAGTTGACATCACCCTTTGAGGAGATTGAAGGTTGACATGAGGTTGTCCAATGTTTCTAAACAAATACATGATTACAATTGAACACTTACATAACCTAAAACCTATAAATTTTCCCTATTTTGCTTGGGTCTCGAAGTTACCCTATGTTTTTCCTACATAGCCAAACTCATAATACATGTATATAAATTTGTAATGCCTTGTATAGTTTTCTATGGGAATGAAAAAAAATTCTTTGATCTCATCTCTTGGTTGTAATCTCTATTTATTATTTAGCTCTTGGTGGTAATCACTCTTTTTTCTTCATCTATGTTAATCTCAATTAAACATAAAGGTAAAGCATAGAAATAAGCTAACTTGTATATTTATAGGCTCAAGGACGTTCACCATCATTATTATTCCTTTCCATTTACCCATCAGTTCTTGTCATTAATGTAATTTTTTAATGACCACCACTCTTTGATCATTACATCTAGTAATTTATGCATTTAATAGTAATGCCACATTACATCATTGGCATAATTCTCACCATTATTATTATTATTATTATTTACATTAATAGCACATCACATCTCATGCCTTCCTTTGTAATGGATAATAGCTATGTTTTTCAAAATTCAAACTAATGGAGGGAATACCCTATCCTTAGGATATGTAGATTACATGCCTTAAATGTCCTCCACACCTTTAATAACGTTCACCCCATAAGCACCTTACACACCCTAAAAATCCATGTGCTCCCTAAGAACCTTGTGCACCTAGGTAAATTCTGTGCATATGAATTTAGATCTCTTACCCCACACTAAAAGTGAGTTATGGTCCTCCATAAAAAGACAAAAATTAATTTAAAGAAAAAAAAAATTAAAGAAATGTTGTGAAAAACAAAGGCAACACTTTTATTTAAAAATAGGGAATCATAAACTAATGGCATAATCCTTATTGTGTTACAATATTTAGATTACTCAAAAGTAAAATACAGATGGAGTTGACTACCATTGTTATTCCCAAGAAGGAGTTAGTTATCCAACCTTTATGATCAATAAGATCTAATAGGTCAAATTCTATGGATGAAAAAAGGACCATCCCAGTGAATCCAAATTTTTTAGAATGGCACATAAACTTGGAGTCATATAGCAAGACCTTCATTCCTACAAAAAAATGTTTTGTGATTTACGTGGTAGTCATGTCATGATTTTTTTTTGTGTTTTTCCACATCCTAACTCCAATGAATGAGGAAACAAGATTCATCAAGATTTATCAAAGTATCTATGCATGAATTCAAAGATGACTCATCATCCATGTATCCTACATGTGCAATTCAAAAAAACATCACTAAAAATTTTATTGGAAGGACCATCTCTTTGTCCTAGACTAAATTGAATAGGGTACTATTGTTTAAGCAATTATAAGTGGTTTGGTAAGCCCACAGTACTTTAGATATTCAATCATCCCAATTAGTCTAGATAATATTACAAATATTCATTAGGGTGGTGCCTGGATCTTGTTGAAGGCCTCAGTAGTGCCATTGGCTTGAGGATGATATGATCTCATTCTATGATGTGCAATCATGAACTCATTAGTAAGACATGAATTATTTTATTTAGGAAATGAGTACTATGATCACTAGTGAAACCTAGTGGGAATCCAAAGTGAGTTATGATATACTCCCAAATGAAGTGCATAGTATTGGAAGTAGTACAATCTTTTATAGGTATAGCTTTAGCCTAGCAAATGAGGTAGTTAGTTGCTTTGATAATATATCAAGAACTTGTTCATCACCTGGTTGGAGTGATGGGGCCAACAAAATTAGTGGCCCATTTCTCAAATGGTTCCTAAGAGAGAATACTTCATAGAGGCATGTCATCTCAACAGTTTGGCTTCCCTACACACTGATATATGTCACATTTCTTGACATATATTTTAGCATTTTGAAAAAGAGTAGGCCACCATAATCTAGCTAGTATAACTTTGTGCACAGTAGCCTCTCTAACATAGTTTCCTATAATAATACCTTCATGAACTTCTTGAAGGACCTGAAAATGTTCATGTTGTATAACATAGCACCAAATAACCTCATCATGACTAAGCTTGTAAATATCTCCTCTTATGAGTTGAAAAGGTACAATGTGGATGACAATTTAATTCTTAGTCTGGGGGTGAGAAAATTAGGAGCTAAGTTAGTGGTTAAAAAAGTGGCAATATATTTGAGTTCCTTAGGTACATGAGTAACATTTAAAACTTGAACATTAGGTAAGTCATCTTCAATAGCATGCAATAGCTCTCTAGACTCAATTCATGATAGATGGTTAGGTCCACAATTGGATTTTCTAGGTTTAACCATGATGGAAAATTGTAATTCTTATAACAATAATATCCATCAATAGATTCATCCATGTAGGAAAAGTTTGTTTACTAAATACTTCAAGGCCTCATGATCTATATAAAATACAAAGGGTGTTTCCAATAAATATTGTCAAAACTTATATAGAGCATAAAATATGGATAATGTTTTACAATTCATGGTGGTGTAATTCCTCTTAGTTGGAGTGAGTTTTATACTAGAAAAATAGTTTTGATGATTGAGGTGACCTTCCACTAGTTTTGTAAGGATTACACCAACTATAATTTTAGACACATCAACATGGATGTGAAATTATTTTGTCCAATCTAGAAACTAGAGAATTGGAGTGGTCACTAGCTTGTCCTTTAAAGTTTAAAGTGCTTCTTGATAGGAGCAAGTCCATATGAAGTGTTCATAATGCTTTATAAGTTCCTCTAGGGGTACGGTAATCTTTTCATATCTGTGGATGAATTTTATATAGTAATCGATACATCTAAGGAAGGCACAGACCTTGCACTGAGACTTGGGTGCTCAAAGTTAAAGAATAATGGATACCTTTGTTAGGTCTACCATAATTCCATGTTTACAAATAATGTGTCCTAAGAGGACACTAAAAGGTGTAAAAAATAGGCACTTCTTTAAGTTTAGTGATATTTTTAATACTTGATAGTGCTCAAATGTGATCCTTTAGTTAGAACAATAGTCCTTGACCAATCCATAGACTATCCAATCTTTCAAGAAGACTTGAAGAAACTTATGGATGAAATCCTTAAATTCTTCAATAGCTATCCATGAAAACATAGCTAGTACATTCTTTAACCCAAAATGCATGATAGTATACATGAAGGATCCCATTCAATGACAAATTTAGTCTTCAGCTAGTCTTCTTCAGCTATTTATACCTAATGGTATCTGAAGAAGCCATATATTATTTCCTCCATGAAAGGTGTTGGGAAGATATCAGTGACATATGATGTATTAAGTACCTGGTAATCCATAAAAAAAATATGCATCAATATTTATTAATATTAATCACTATGGGGCTAACCCATTTAGATTCATCATTGGGGGTGATTACTCCAAAACATAGGATACCATCAATTTCCTCTTTGATGTGAACTTGTAGATTGGGATTCATTTTATATGGACTTTTTCTAACTGGTTAAGCAATGTCAACTACTTTTATATGCATTTTTCCTAAGGATGTATGAACTAATTTCAACTTATTATATATTATTGGAAAAACATCTTAATATTCTTTTAATAGCTTCAATATTTTTGAAATTTTAGTGTCAGTTTAGTAATTACCTACATTGGACATCTTTGGTTCTTTCTCCATGTTGATGTTGTGTTGGATAGTCTAAATTGGCCTTAAGGGTTATCTATATTAGTTCTAGTATCACAAATAGATCATGTGTCATAGTCCATAAGGACATCCAAATGACTTGATAAAGGGTCAAGTGGATTGGATCTTTCACCTTCTTCCAAATGAAACACTAGCTTCTATTTTCCTAGATGTATCTCTTCATGCTAGTCCAAATCAAAGATTGGTTCTGGTGTGGAAACAACTTGTGATGATGTTTCATTGAAGAGATGCAAAATTTGTTTAAGAATATGATGGATATTTCTTAGACAATCCTCAATGGGACTCGTGTCACCAATAATTACTTCATGTGTGGCTTGGAGGGTGAGGTGTAAATCCATCCTTGGAAAGGAATAAGATAGTGTTGATTTCATGTTCTCCTTCAAGAGATGCTAAAATTAGGTTCCCATGTGTCATTATTCATAAACATACCATGCATGTGCCCAAGTGAATAAATTTATATATAATGCATACACTCATAATTACTTTGATAAGTGTAACTCTTTATCTCTCCATATTATCTCATAAGCTTTTATATGGGGTAAAAGTGTTAGTACTCTGTTATAGCTGATTGTTCCCCTGACTTTATTATTGTGATGGAATTGATGATGTAAGGTAGAGCATAATTGGTCCAACTAAAGGAGTTAATCATGATGGGTTTTCCCCCATCTTAAAAATTTACCATCTAAGATATAAACCAAAGATTAAATACGATCAGTATCAATGTGATAAAATGCCTTAAGGCACTAGACAAAGTCATGGACTTCCATTTATCCATGGAAGCATGGATCCTCGTCGGGTCTCTATAAAGTTGCATCTAATATTGGTCCCCTTATGACTTGTTTAGTAATAAGGAAAATGAACTTGTGACATTTATAAAACTAGCATCAAATGATCTCTCAACTTTCAATAGAACTACACACTCTTCCATTAAGGTCATAGTTGTTATGTGCCCAATAATTACAAGAATTACTTGTAGTGTTAGAGAGAGACTAAGTGTCCATCCATCAAAGAATGCCACCAGGAGTAAGAACATTTTTTTCATCATCTATAGAAGTGACATCATATATGTGGTTTATATCTTCTTCCATATTAATAGGTTTGACGAATGGAGGGTCATGTGTTTGATAAGAGGAATAACAACACATTAGTCAGCATTATCAAAACTAATGTGGCACTTTTTGAAACTTAAATCTATATTATTTTATTAATACCAATGTCTCCCCAATAAATATGGGAAGTCATTAGCCTTTGCTAATTCAAGAACCTCAAAAATCAGCTTTAAAGGGTACTCCAAGTATTTCAATTATTACATTCTTGAGAAATCTAATTGGTAGAGCATGAGTTTTAGTAGCCATAAATAGTACATGTGGTGAAGGTTAAAGTGTTGGATTATCCATTTTACACCATGCTTCCTTTGTGAGAACATTGACTTCAGCACCAATGTCAACTACGATGTCCCAAATTACCCAACCATCAATGGTAGCATTTACTAATATCTCCTTATCTTCTAGTGGTGTAGGAGGAATAAGGGTATATTACACTGAGCATGATTTAAATGATGATCATTGATCTATCGAATAACTAGATATTGATTTTCAATTGATGCTTATATCTAATTCTTAAGCTAGATTCTTAGTTATGGAATGATGTCTTTATCTAGCAGACACTTGCAAATTTTTTGAAAGTCATCTCATGCCTTTATTTGTGGCTCTACTACCTTTTATAGATTATCACACTATATTACTTCTTTATCATTTATAAATTATATTTATCCTTGGAATTCTTGCACTAAGATCATAGTGTCCTAGAGCACATACTTTTATTGTTGGGCATCAAGATAATTCCTCACTCATGGTTCTTTATGTTATACCTTCTCAATGGAAGTAGATGTGGATGGTGATTGTCCTCCACTATGCATAGTGATATTCACTTATTGTGATGTTAGGGTGGTTGAACATGTGTGATAATGTGATTTTTTTATACAAATCATACATGTACCCTTTTCATTTCTCTCCTTAATGATGGTTGTGTATAGTTCAAGACACTCCTCTAGCCAATGGTCCTTTTTATAGAAAGCACATGTAGGGTAAACTAGATAATCTCTTTGATAGTGGTCTGGGGATCGACACTTATAACATGTTCTTGGTGGGAAATGACCACCTCTTCATCCTCATCCTATACCTCAACCATGATAACCACCATTATCATAATTATTAACTATATATGTTTGGCACATATCATATGCATGTGCTTCATGAATGTCATTAATTAATTGGTAATCATTAGTGTCATGAGTGTAGGCATCATATGTTTTATAATATTTAGACACCTTTGAGTGTATTGCTCACTTTAAAAGTGAACAAGAGCATACATCATGCTCTTCATGATAGATTTCACATGACTACTTTAGTATAGCATGGATGTTCTTGTGTGGGAAATTACCTTAGGTATGTCCTTTAGAATCACAATCAGTACACCAAAGACCACTACAAGTTTTTTGTGCATTATTTCTAGTTAATTTCTCAAGATGTGATGCCATTGAAGCTATCTAGGCTTCCATGAAATGACTAATCCTAGTGTCAATACTACCAACCACTTTAGTGTAAAGGGTGGCTTCTAAAGCCTCACATGGACAAGTGAAGGTCTTATAGGATAGTGTTCATTAGAAAGGTAGTAACAAACCTCCCATGAACCATTTTTCATACTGAGTAGCATTGATTTCAAATGATAAATTTGATAAGAGTCTTTTAAACCTAGCATCATAATCTCATATACTTTTAGTAAGTCCCTACTTTATGTCCTTTAGTGTAGCTATACTTTATTGTTCAAATTCAAGGATGTCAAATTCCTAAAGGATTTCCATTTTAAGTTTATCATAATCCACCACCACTTATTGAGGGTCAAATTTTCTATACCATTTGTGTGCTCAATCCAACAATGTAGTTATGAATTGGGTGGTTTTTCTCTTAGAAGAAGTGATAGATCATACCTGCTAGATGAGTTTACATTTATAGATGTGTTATACACCATTTTCCATGCCTTGATATTTAGGTAAGTGAAGTATCATTTCATAATATACGATGGATGGTTATGGTGCTTGAGCTGGTGGTTGTTGAGGATCTCTAGATCATATCTTGTGAGGAGGAAGTCCACTACTTCCTCCAATGCCACCTCCCAATATACCTCTACTGATTTTAGTGTCTTTAGAGCCAATAATGTTCATGTTGTGGGGCATGGTGACTAATTTATTAATTACACTTGGACCCATATTCTATCCACCTTAAATGTTAGGTCTGTCAAGCATTCCTAATTATGCCATGAAATTCCCTTAAAGAGGGAAGGAAAGTGTTAGGTCTATATGAGTGTCAACTAGCTTAGGTCTAATACTCCTTATAGGTTTAGTATCTGATTTTACATTATTTATATCCCAGTTATGTATATGTATGCCATATGAAAATCATGATCATGCACTACGAATGGGATTCTGATTGGTTCAAGATTGGTTCTTTAGTTTCTATCATCCAATTGGGTTCTCCTTCATATGATAAAAGTGACATGAAGCACAATTCAAAAGTGATGGGGTCCTTTTTATGTGTTTTCCCTTCCCATGGATCTTAAACACATTTCCTAAGTTCTCTTGGTCTCTTCCTACATTGCTTACTCCTATAATCCTCTATTGATCTTCATCATACTTCTACTTCCATAATTCCCATTGACTAGCTACCATTCTAAACCTATAATCTTTTACCAACTCTTCTTTGCTCCCCATCCAAATGTGTGGCTCATGCAAAAAGGGATTTATCTCTCCATCGACATAGTTTCAAGTCCACAATTAATAAATAACTTCTTGATTTCTAATGGAAAATGATTAATGTAATATCCACATGGTTCTCTAAGGAACTATAACTTGGCTTCTTTAGGACATGAATAAGTAGTTACAGTGTACTCTAGAATGTAGCTATTCAAAACTCCTCTCCACCAAATGTTGACAATCCATGTCCATGGAGCTCCAAGTCATGCTAAATATCTTTGTTGTTCTAATATCCAAGACTATCTTCTCCCATGATTTTTTTATCATCCTTGAACATATCTAGATAGCCAAGTGTGTAAATTAATAAAGATCCTAGTAAATAAAATTTCATACAATACACTATAGAGACTCTACTCTACCCATTGTCATGCAAAAACTCTTGGTTCAAGGTAAAGAACTATAAAATTATCTTTAACTTTGGTAATCCACTATTCTATATTCTTAAGAGTGATATGTGTATCAAGGAAATATAGAAAAGTAAATAAGCTAAGAAATCAAATGAAATTTTATTCTAAACTAACTTAACCTATGAAAAGAGTTACAAATGAAAGAAACAAAACTAAATTATACCTTAGCATAAAATGAAGCTTCCTCTATTACAATTTGGATTTTATTTGCTCTAAAAAATGTAGTTTCTCACTCTTCAAACATAAGGGAAATATGGGTAATGTCCTGGTATGTGATCTCTTGTATTCTCAACATCATAAACCTATAATGAAGAAGCTTGACTAAATTAGAGGAGGAACTTCTAATTTATAAAATTTGGAAATGGATGTGAACCATCCATCTTGAGATGAAGATCAAGGGATGGGAATATAAGGTAATTCTTAACTCATAATGGGAATATTTAATTAGAAATTAGAGTGGAGAACATGCAAGACTCAAAAATTAATATAAAATTCATTTGGGAGAAATATATGATATAAAATTAGTAAGTGGATGTGATAAGGATTATTAAAATTTAGAAAATCAGATCATGGAAGTTAATGGAAATAAAGGTATATTATTAAATTAGATCGCGGATAATGGGAATAAAGATGGATTATTAAATTAGAGTGGTGGGGGACAAGTGGATCCTTTGGACATGTGAGGATAATTTTGATTGTTTATATTTATGAAAATTATGAATTTCTAAAATCCATGGAATTTTTAATTAGATAAAGATTATTTAATCAAGAGAGAGAAGAGGATCCTAAATAAGCACAATCAAAGCCAATTTTCCTATCAACTCGGCAACAGACGGGATTATTACAACGACCTTAGCAATTGGGTTTCTAATAAAATGAGCATGGCAAGCGAAAGGAAGGGAGAACCTCAGAAATAGGAACCCAAGAGCTGTGATGAATGGAAAGAGAAACAAGAAGTCTGGAGAATTTTGCAGAAAGGAAAAGTTGTGAGCTACCTGGAAAGACTTCATGGATCAAAACCGCATATCACCATGGATTTTTTCAAAAATTGGAAGGATGAAAGGGTCACCCTGCATGGTGTTACAGTGAACTTAACAGAGGATTTTATAGCTGAGGTTACTGGGCTACCTATGGATGGACTCAAATTATCCAAACAGACAAGCATTTTGAATGAGGCCTTCTGTAGGTTCCCCAAAATAGAAGTGGAAGAGCAGAAACTGGTCAAGAACGGGGATTTCTATGAGTTGGATCAGATTAAAGGGAGATGGAGGGATGTCTTAAGTTGCATAAGGGAGTACTTCATCTTGGATGGAAGAAGTAAGTGTGTGCACAAATTCCACTTTGTCTTCCTTAACCATTTCAGGCACAAGGTTAGTTTGTCTTTTCCCTTTTATCTATGTTTCTCCTTGGTCCAAAGTTTATATGCTCATAGGAAAAAGGAAACATGCCCTATCCACCATGAAGGCCTTATTCTGTTAATTGAAGGCTACTACAAGAATAATGCTATGGTAAAGCTCCCAAAATAGGGGAAAAACAAGGAGTCAGGGAACAGAAAGAGTGAATGTGTTACTGAGAAAGGTAAAATCAAGCTCCCTAGTACTAAAAAGCAGATTGTAGAAGAAGATATGGAATGGGAGAGAATTGATAAACCTAGTGAGGAAAACTTGGAGGAAGAAGAAGGAACTGAAAGTCGGGCTACAAACTCTAATGAGGAAGAAGAATATCCTAAGAAGAATGAAAAAGAAGATGTCAACATAGAGGAGGATTCTGCAAACAGAAATAAAGACACTGAGGAAAATCAAAAAGTGGCAGAGTTTGATTCTGTCCAGGATGACCCTGTTGAGGACCCAGCATCAAAGAACGCAAAGGAAACTATAGGGTAGGATGATAATCAAGATATGGATATGCAAATTCAAAATGGAATTAAAGAGTGGGAACATAAGGGTCGAGAGGATATCACTGAAGAAGACAGGAACAGTCCTAATAAAAATTCTGAGGAGTGGAGGGGGAAAGAATAGAATGATGAAACACATACACCAATGAACTAGGTTAATTGCAAAGCAGAGGCATCTTCCCAATTTGATTCTTGGATGTGTAGGGAGATTATGAACCTCAAAAGGAAAGTGGAAACTATAGAAGATACCCTGAAAGAGGTACGGAACAAAATTAATAATATGGATAATCAAATAGGAGAGATCCCAGCCAAGCTCAAAGCCTATGAGAATAACCTTTGGGAACTAATTAAGGACAATATAATGAAAATGGAGGAAGCTACATCCAATATTTGTGCTGTTGCTGTCAATATTGGTAAAAGAGCCAGTGAGGAGACTAAAGCCTTGGAGGGACCAGTAAAAGAACGAGACAAAGTTCTAGAAAGAAGGTAACACAAAAAGGAGCAATGCTGATGGAAACCACTACCTAGAATACTATTCTGAAAGAAAAAGAAACCATGAAATTGATATTGGAACTAGATGAATAATCTAGTTCCTCTTGTTGGTTAAGAATCTGGTCCAATTCTTTGTTTTCTTGTTGTCTTCCTTTGTCTTAGGTGCTGCCAGATCTCTGTTTATCTGGGTTGTGACCGGTAGTCTTTCCGGTGGTTTCAGGTCCATTAAAAACTTGTTTTTTTCTACTTCCTTATATTAGTTTTTTAGACTTTGTCTATGTTTATAGATGCTCTATCTTTTTTCCTTGTACTAGGGTTTTGGGGCCCCTTCAAAACCTGCTTTTACCATAATCTAAAACATTGGATTAATTTAGGGATAATAAAGTAGTGAATAATGATGATGAATGGTGAATAGGTAAAATTAAGGATGATTAGAGAGGATTAGAGATGATTAGGTATTTAGTGCAAAGAAGGTTAAAATCAACACAAAATGTTCAATTTTAAGTGTCTACATTTTCCCCCTCTTTGATAAGTTGTTGTGAGACATTATCAAAGTAATGAATTTTCAAAGAATGAAAAAGTTGATGAAAAGGTGGGAAAAAATAAACTAAAATAAAAATTAGATGAAGAAATAATGGATGTTATGATTTCATCATTTCCAACTGATATGTGAGGGATTTTGGATAGAAGAATAAGATAATGATGGGAACAAAATGAGGGACCTATGATGATGACCCCTTGAGTGTTCATGCTTTAAAGTAGAGGAACACTCAAAATGAGGTAGGAGGGAAAATGATGAAGTGGTGATAATAAAGGTTGTCAAGAAAGTGGAGCACTAGAAATCAACATCATACATTCAAGATTAAAGTTGGTGTAAAATGATTTTCCCCTAGCTAAAAATTAGAGAATAGATAAGAAAAAGAGTATTTAATTGCTCAAAATATACACACTTAGATGGTGCTCAGGACTTAGGGGTCACATGAGTAAAGGTGGGAATGATATATCTTGATAAGTTATGAGCTTGGAAACAAAAAAAAATAAATTTTTCAATTTGAGAGAAAGGCTATACAAAATTTATAGTTTCAAGTAGTTGATTAAGATTGATAGCATTTCAATTAATTGGGGCCTAAATTTGTGGAGAAAAATTGTTGCCAAATATGAAAAGGATGGGTTGAAGGGAGAAAATATTGGAACTAGAGGGGGTAGGTTATAGAGAGATGATGAACTAGAAAGTGTAACTGAATGGATATTGTATGAATGGTTAGACAACTACCTTGTGTTTGTTTGAGCCTTGATTTGGAAATCCAACATGAATATGTGAGTAAAAGTGTAGCAACCTATGTTTTAATTAGCATAAAACAATAATCACCAATGATATGAAATAACCATGATGAATATGTGTGTTTGATACATAAAGATTGAAAAGATTATAATTTGTGAAAAATAGAGTGCATCTTGATATGGAAAAATCATAATCACACTATAGTGTAAAACATAAAGAATCTTGACTCAAAACATGATAAGCAGAGAGAAAAACAAACAAGTAGAAAGAAGATGAATGCATTCATAAAGAAAAAAGAAAAGTATGTACAAATAAAAATGATGAGTGTAAGATAAAATAATTAAATCACAAGACATATGACAATAATATCAAGAGTAAACAACTTTAATGAAGACAATTTCATCAGAATCAAAACAAAACATATGTGAAATAAAAACTAAATCAATTGACACTAAAAAAAGGAAGCAAATGATAAGACTAACTACCTAGTCCAATGTTGATACTTGTGATAGCCAAAATCATTGAATGATAGATGAGGACACTCAAATATAACCATGAAATTTTAGATATAAAGGAGAATAAGGTAAATCATAGTGTGGAGATGATGGAGAAAGTGGCTGAACTAACCCCAGGGGCCCCATGCCCCTGAGAATTGCATACATAGTTTAAATGACCTTACTATTGAAAATGGTGTGAATTCCCATGATAATAGGTATAGAATTTAGGCCATATGTAGTTTTCCCAAAAAGTGGGGAAGAAATATGAATGAGGGAAAGATAACAAAAAATAGATAAAGGAGAGTTAGATGGAAATATACCCATAAAAAGGTAAAAGTGTGGATAATAATATTCATAAAATGATGAGAATTGGATGGAGAGAGAAGGAAAAAATATGAGTATTCACCTAGTTAGTGATAAGATAATCACAATATCCACATCATCTAAGGTAAGAGAGGGATAATGGATGAGTGGGAACTTATAGTGATGCATATAATCATAGTGTCCATGTTATCTAAGGTAAGAGAGGGATATAGATAAGTGGGCACTTATAGTGATGTATATAGTCATAGTGTCCATTTCATCTAAGGTAAGATAGGGATAATAGATGAGTGGGCACTTATAGTGATGTATACAATCATAGTGTCTATGTCATCTAAGGTAAGAGAGGGATAATAGACAAGTGGGTAGTTATAGTGATGTATACAATCATAGTGTCCATGTCATCTAAGGTAAGAGAGGGATAATAGATTAGTGGGAACTTATAGTGACATATATAGTCACAGTGTCCACATCATCTAAGGATAGAATAGGACATGCTAGGAAAATGAAGGAAAAAATTTTCACCAACATTAGAAGAGGAGACAAGACTACCCTAGAGATTGTATGAATGTAGAAAATAATCATTAGAATGTGGATATCAAGACAAAGGTACTTGGACCAAGCAACCTTAGGATGAGGTTGGACAAATGGTTTGAGAATGGGAAATGGGTTGGAAAATGGTTGAGAGGTGAAGGGAATAGTTGGAGAGGGATAAGGTATAATAAGAGGACCCATGCACAATATACAAATACATTGAAGGAAGAAATGGATGTACTTTAATCAATGAACCTAACAAGATTTTATGCATTAAATCAAGAGAGTGGAAGATAAGAGGAAGTAGACATGGATATGCATGTATAAATAATAGAAATTGGTGACTGCCCTCTAATGAGTGAGGAGCTAGAGTTTTAATGGGAAAATATGAGGGATAGTCAACAAGAGATGATGTGAAGGTATAGAAAGAGATGGATGAAGTAGGAGTGATAAGATAATAGGTCATAGATAAAGATGAAGTTGGATAAGGATGGAATAATCTATATATGGATAAGGAATAAAAAAATATCATGAAGTATGATGAATGCCATCAAGGAGGATGAGAAAAATGAAATGAAATAGAGAAATGAGAATAAAAATAAATGGTAGAATATGGGGGTGTGAGGAATTACTAAAAAATAATAGATTGGGTAATTAAAAAGGAAACTGAGATAAGGTTAGTAAACATGAAGGGGAAGGGGAAGATTAGAAATATGGTAGGCCATGAAAGAATTGAAAACAGGTCTAGAAGAGACCAAGAATAAAATAGTTTGGTGATGAAAATGAAAAATAAGAAAACACACAGAAGAAAGGGAAACATGAAGAAAAAGGAATGGAATAAGGACACAAAAAGGATGATGTGAGAGTGAAGAATTAGGTGGTATCATGACCATGTAAGCATGGATAGGAGAAATGATGACAAGAAAGGAGAGGGAAAATGAAGAAAATCATATGGTGGTGTTGGAGATAAGAATGGGATGGAAGATGGGAAAGGGGCTAAGAAAAATGAGGGGAAGCAAAGGATGGGTGGACAAGAAGGTGAAGAGATAGGGTAGGTGTTAATAAACTTATTAGAATAGATTGACAAGCTAAATGGGTGACTAGAAGAGATTAATAAGCTAAAAAGTGGTAAGGTGGTGAAGAAATAAGGGAGATAAAATAGAAAATGGATGGTAGGAAAGGGAATAAGTGAAGTAATAGAGAAACATAATGAAAAGGAATGAGATGAAAATAAGAGATGAAGATAAGGGATGATAAGAATAAAAAATTAAGGATGAAGTAAGGGGGTTGGTAGGGATATAAAGCATGAACACTCACATAGATGCAAAATTCAATTATGTATAGAGATGGAAAGAGGGAAAGGGGAATGCAAAGTGCAAAAGTCTAGAACAAATAAGAAGAAAATGGAAATTAGGGAAGGCTTCTCAAAGTATAAATACCCAATTGTAATATATTTGTGGAGGGAAAAAATAAGATGGAAAGGATGAAAGGATGAAAATAAACCAAACAAAAAGAATGGAAAATTGGAAAGGTGGGAAGAATGGTAAATTGAAAAAAACTGGTGGCACACATAAGGAGAAAAGAGGGATGTAGACAAAATAGGGAAACACAAGAGAAGAAGAATAAGATGGGCATAAATGGGGGCTATAAGAAATAGAAAGCATGTAAGATGTAAAAGATGAGAATTTTGAAAACAAAAATTGAGAATTGGAATGAAAATGGCTTAGAAGTAGTGGACGAGAAGGAATAAGGTGGTAGTAAAGAAGAGAAAGATGGAAAAATGTTCATCAATGTGTAAGGGAATAGGATGATATGAAATTGGTGTAAAAAAGAGAGAGATGAAGAGGGTACAATAAATTTCCAAGCGTAAGGGGAAATGATGATGATGGTGAAAAAAGACAAAAGAGATAGAGAGTAAGGTCAGTAAGAAGTGGAGAAAGGGACAAAAATATAAAAAAGTGGGTGTGGGAGTGAGCAACAAAGCATGTGAAAGAAATGAAATGAAAGGTGATGGGGAGGCCAGTGAAGTGGAGTAGATGGTGAATTTATAGGAGATAAGAGAGGTGGATGAGGAAGGTTGTCAATCCTTGTTTTAAAAGAGATTGATAAGTTGAAAAAATGGTTAAAAGAGATTGACAAGCTAGAGGAAGGGAGATAGTGAAGAGATAGGTAGAGAAGTGGAAGAAGAGAATTTTAGGTGTGAAAGGAAAATAAAATAAGGCATGTGTTTGAGCTGACCAAAATAACTAAGTGTTGCCTACATAGTCCAAAAAGACCTCAGGGCAATGTAGATCTCCCATAAATGGGTGGAAAAACAAATAAGTATTAGATGATGTTGAAATATAAGGATGCTAAGAAAAATTCAAATCTTCCCTCATATAAGATTCCCTAAGAAAGAGGAAAATGTTATCAATGGAAATTAGTGAGAATAAAAGATGAAAAATGGGGATGATAATTAGTTGTTAGTGGCCAAGCTTCCCTTAGAATTTAAGTAGTGCCTACTTAGTTCTCATGCCAATGTAGTTTAACACATACAAGAAGTGATGAGAAAATAGGTAGATGGATGAAGGGTAAGATGAACCCATGGATGTTTTTGATAAGGTAAGGTGGAAAAATATGGGCCGAACCCTTCACAAAGCAAAAAAAATGAGGCAATCACACAAAATATGCCTTCAGAGAAACTATGGCACTAACCGAGAACAACAGACACCAAAACAAAACACAAGGAACAAAAAGCCCAGAGTCAGAGAAGACTCTCCTTACATAACCATTGATTTGAGAAGAGCATTAAGTTTCTAATTATTCTCCACATTGTTATCATGCCCAGTATTGTCCACCTCTTTTAGCATAGACATATTCAGGAGAATTGTATTCCAGATTCCCTTGGCAAAATTCTGCTCAAGCCTCTGAATACAATCCTTTAGGGCCCCAATTTTAGTTTTCCAACTAGCCTCATTTTAAATATCCTCACCCACTTCCTCAACATACATTTTCCCCTTATTTTTAGTAGTTTCCATAGTATCAGCACCCTGCTCCTCAGTAACCTCAAAATACCTAGTCTCCTGCTTCCCTCCAGTGTCCTCCGAAATTTCCTGTATTTCCATCTCCTTAAACTCTTCCTCCTGTGTTGCTTCTTTCGAAGCACTTTCTAAGTAATCTATTAGTCTAGCCTTTGGGGTGGGTTTACCAACAATCTACCCTGACCTTCTAATTCTGGAGGAGAATCCTTCCTTATTAATTTTGGAAGACTTGTAAGATTTACCACCTTGGCCCCCCATGGCCCTACCCAGATTTTTGTGGGACCCCTCCTTGATCTCTCTAATATTTTATTCCTCTTCATCAACATTTCTCTTCTTACCCTTTTTTCTCATAAAGGAAATGAGGGTATCAGTAGGGGTCTCTTCAGGGGTGGAGAAAGAAACATCTTTTGTTTTGGTAGGAGCAGGGGAAAAGTAGGACTCATCAATAGCGTCACCAGACACCGGGTTGGAAGGAAAGTCTTCACTATCCATTCTGATATTCTTAGAGGGCTCCAAGGCTCAATGAAAGTTGTATAAGTATATAATTATCCCTTGGTGTATGGGGATAGGGTTCATATCTAGCTTCTTAGCCATTTTAGCTCTCACCCTAAGGACAGAGTGTTCCAAAGAGGAGAGCAAGTAAAAAGGGAAACTAATAACAACATTGCACCTGAAGTGATTTAACAAAGGGAGGTGGTAGTTGTAGAACCTATTAAATCAACCTTATAACATGAATTACTTCATGAGAATGAAGCACACCCCATCCCATGGCTCTATAAGTTTAGCATGCTTGAATCCTTCTTGGTACGGGATCAGTTCTTCTCCCTCACCCAAAAACATTTTGTAGCTTGCAAGATCCATAATTTTAGCTTTCCTTTGAAGTTTTATACCTGCATGGACATTCCCATGGCCATATAAATCACCTTTTTAGAGATTTCAAAACTAATTCCACCCACCATGACCCACCTATTTAACTAAGATCTCGCAAATTACTCGAACAAGTTTTCATCGTAACCATTAAACCTTTCTATATATGGGTTGATTCCCCCTTACAATAATGCCAAACTAGTGAATTATCTTTGAATTCACAAAAGGATATAGGTTTAGTGCAAATACAATCTCTTCCCATTTTGTATTTATAGACCCAGACCATGGAGTTCCTAATTTCAGCCTTTAGCTTTGAAATGGCTACTAACCCTTTTTTCTGTTTATGCAAAATGAAGATGTGATGGCTCATTATGCAAAATACCCTGTAGAGATGACATTGTCTAATCCCATTCTTAGAGATTATTTCCCCTTGATTTTCATGATGATACCCACATGCCTCAACCTCATGATACAATGAATCATGAATGATTGTTAAACAAGTACCAAGGTTATCAAGTTATGTAATCCACGATGGCCCTCTCCAAGTGGACCACCCCTAAGAGCTACCCTTGTCATAAATGCACCTCATTCTTGACAAGTCATCTCTTTTTGAATAATATCCCTAATTTTTAAGGGAATATGAGCACCTTGATGTAACACCCTCCAACCTAAAAATTGTTGACTAAGGTTGGCACGAACATTGGCAACCCTATTTCCCTCTCTGCAAATATGGGAAAACTCTACTCTAGAGAACTTTTGCAAAAGAAATTGGATGTCTGTAATGATGTCCTTTAGTTTAATTACCACATTTGATGCTTTATTCATAGCATCTATGACCATTTTAGAGTTGCCTTGTATACTCAAGTTCCTTATTCCTAAGGATATAGCCAACTTTAACCCCCATAGTAAAGCCATTGCTTCAGCATAGTTGTTGCTCTGGCATCCTATTCCACCAGCATAGATAACGGACATCCATATTTTATCATTCCTTATAATTCCTCCTCCACTAACTTTACCATCTGACATGGATGCCCCATCAAAGTTGACTTTCATCTAGTTGGGCTTTGGAGGGATCCATTTAGTATTTTGTCTCTATAGCATTTTAGAGTTATCGTACCTAGGGATCTGGTTTAAAACCTTCCATTTGGCTACAATTTTGTTCTCAATTTGAGATAGGGGTTTATCCATAGCATGAATATGCTCTGTTGTGACACTTTCTATGATGGTCTTAACAAAGGAGTGGAACACCTGAGATGCATTTCTGGTAGTGTCCTTGAAAATTCTATGGTTGCACTCTTTCCATAAAATCCAGCTCAAACAAGGAAGAGTTTGCTTCCATAATTCCAAAAGCCAAGGATGTGTGAAGGTTGGGTTCCAACTAAGAATTATTTATTTGAGGTCAGAACTATAGATCCATTCAATACCAAAGTTATTAATTATTATGCTCCATAATTCCTGAGCAAAATCATAGTGGATAAAAAGGTGTGAAACTAATTCCTCTCTTAAACCACACAAGAAACATCTGTTAACCAAGGTAAACCCTCTCTTTTGAAGGTTATCCTGAGTTAGGATTTTTTATGAGCAACATCCCACCAAAACATGTTAATTTTTTGAATAAGTTTGTGATTCCAAACCTTTTTCCAAACATCTTTATTCTGAGCTTCAGGAATGAGCAGATGGTATGCAGATTTAATGGAGAATGATTCATTCTTATCAGGCCACTAGTATTGTTTATCCTCATGGGGGAAGAGAGGGATTTTGGTCTCTTGAACACACTACTAGATCTCCCACACTCTAGGGAAAAGCTCAGGCCGGTGATCACAGTAGTTTAATAGATTTTTCTAGCTCCTTATCCCATTGGTATTTTCCATATAATCACTGACTCTGTCTCCAAAAAACTGAGTAGCCAAGTCAAAAATCTCTTTATAGTTACCCTGTGTGATGAGAGCCTTGTCCTTTAACCAGATATCATCCCAAAATTTAATATGCCAACCATTTCCAAGTTTCCATCTAATTTCCTGTTTAAGAAGGCTTCTACTTTTTAGCATTTTATTCCATATCACAGATCCCTGGGGTAAACCCATCTATTGAAGAAAGTTGGAATCATCAATGCTATGCATGTATTTGGCATACATTATTTCCCCCCAGTCATTATTTTTATGGATTAGGTTCCAACTAATTTTTGAGAGAATGGCTTTCTTCATGTTCCTGATAGACCTAATATTGAGTCCTCCATGAGATTTTGAAGACAAATTTTTCCCATCTGACTAATGACATTCTCTGTTTGTCTTCCACCCCCATCCATAAAAATTTCCTTTGGATTTGTTCCAGTTTATCAGTAAAATATACAAGAATTTTAAAAAGAGACAGGAAGTATGTAGGAATACCTTGTAGTGAGGCCCAAAGAAGTTGTAGTTTACCATCACTACTGAGTAGTTTCCCTTTCCAACCCAGAAGTTTCCTTTGTGTTCTTTCCACAATTTACTAGCACCCTCTAGGTACACCATTTACCAGCATCGAGAATTTTGTAGAAGAGACATCATTCCATATCAAGCGAGACATTTTCTCATTAAACCCAAATTTTCTAATCACTTGGAACAAAAAGGTCCATGAGACTCTATCATAAGCTTTAGAAATATCTAGCTTAAGAGCCATACCAAGGATTTTTATCTTATCCATAGAGTGAATAGTCTCATGTGTGGTGATTATAGCATCAAGAATCTGCCTGCCTGGGACAAAACCTTTTTAAGTAGGAGAAATAATGTTGTCAAGTAAAGGTTGAATCCTCATAACCAACACTTTAGTGCATAACTTATAAACAATGTTGCATAGACTAATGGGCCTGAAATCAATAAGGTGTGTAGGTTATGCTTTTTTAGGCACAAGTACTATGAAGGTGTTATTAGATTGTTTCAAAAGTTTTCCTAATCTAAAAAAATCACAAACAAAAGCCATGAGATATACTCCTACTATTTCCCAATATTCCTAAAATAATATAGGAGGAAATCCATTTAGACCCAGGGCTTTGAATGCACCCATGGAGAATAAAATAACATGGAATTCTTCCTCAGATATAGGCTTTAACATTTCTAGATTATCTTCGTTTATTATCAAACAAGGGATTTTATCAATGAATTGGTTCATAAGTCTATCATTTTCATTATGTTCTTTAGTGACTATATTCTAAAAGAAAGCCCTGGCTTGTTCCCCTATCTCATTATCTTTGGTTATAATGTTTCCATTATCCAACACAAGCTTAGTTATAGAGTTGGATTTCCTATGTTTCATGGTTGAGAGATGAAAGAAGGCAGTGTTCTTATCACCCTCTTTAAACCGTTGGACACAAAATTTTGGTTTCCAAAAAACCCATTCTCTTTCCATAAGATTCTTTCATTTAGATGACCAGACATTCTCTTCCTCTAAAGTGTCTTTAGAGTCATCTCCTTGATCTATCAGTTGCTAAATATCTTTGAGTTTTCCCACTATATTTTTCTTCTATTGAAAGACCTGCCCAAAGCTGTATCTATTCCATCCATAGACTTCTTGTTTAATATGCTAAAGTTTTTTTAATATTCTAAACATAAGAGTCCCGTGAATAGGAATTTTCCACCATTGGGCCACTATTTGTCTAAAGTCTTTGTGTTTGATCCACATAGCTTCAAAATGGAATGGGGAAGGTCTAGATTGCCCCTATTCTCTCCAACTAAGGAAGATTAGGCAATGATCAGACATGGTTCTAGGGAAGGCCTACACATGCATTTATGATAATTATTCTAGTTATTTGAAATAAGAAATCTATCTAACTTAACTTGAATCATTTAATCTCCTCTTCTTCTATTTGACCAAGTAAAATTTTGGTTTTGCAGTTCTATATCCAATAAACCCCAATCATTGATAAATTTAGCAAAGTCGAGCATGATATCTGAATAATCCATAATCCCACCCTATTTTTCAGAAGGGCATAGAGGAGTGTTAAAATATCCATCCAACATCCATCTAGTGTTTTGGGGATTATTCCTAAAATTGGTCAAGTCTATCCATAAGTTCTGCCTCAAAGCTCTATTATTCGGGCCATAGACATTGATCAATGACCAGCTCAAAGATTTCATAGAGAAATTGATAATCAGAAAGTGCTTGTTATAATCCATAAGAGACCCCTATATTTTATCACTATTCCACATAGTTACAATCCCCCTTGAAGCCCCTTTAGCTGGACTAATCCAAAAAGTTGCCTTAGGCCATATGTAGTCAGCAATTTTCCTAAAACTCTCCTCATTCATCTTGACTTCTTGGAGTAATAAAATATCTAATTTATTATCTAAAATGTAGTTTTTAACCTCATGCTATTTTGAGGGACTATTAAAGCCCCTTAGATTCCAAGATAATATTCTCATTTAGAGGGTTTGAGAGGTTGGGTCTCTAGTGTTTTCTATTTTCCACTAGCAATCTCCCTAGCAATCTCCCTTTGTCTTGTTTCCCTTAGGGTTGGTCTCCCTTGTTTGGGCTCAGTGCCAACATCTATAGATTTTTTACCCTTTCAATTCTTTTTCTTTGGGGTAACCCATTCCTCTTGTTCATTACTGCCACTTTGTCTTATTTCACTTATTGCTAAATAGTTTCCTATTTTGTCTCTGACTTCTAGAGCATGGAAAATGTCTGTGTTTAACTATAAGTCTACTTCTCCTTTAGTAAGATACATCCTCAGAGTTACTTCTTCCTATTCATCTCTTGGAACTTTGTCTTCTACATTTTATTCTTCTATCAGATGATTACCTCTTTCACCTTCCTCAAACATATTAGTTTGTTTGTCTAGAGTGTTGGTTGTGTTTAGTATAGCCCTCTGACTATCCTCTATTATATTTTCCTTTGGGACAACTTTTCCCCTACTACTAGTGATATCCTCCTTGCCCTTTTCCTCCTCTACTTTTTTTGTATTGTCATAATTTTTTGCATTGCTCTCTAATCCGTGCATATTATTCTATGGTTGAGAGACTGATCCTCATGGACAACTTTTCCCTCACTACCAGTGATATCCTCCTTGCCCTTTTCCTCCTCTGCCTTTTCTGTATTGTCAAGATTTTTTGCATTTCTCTCCATTCCCTGCATTTTATTCTTTCTGTGGTTGGGAGACTAATCCTCCCCTTCAAACTAGGAATCATTTGTCCTTCCTATTTGCTTCACTTTGCATTGTGTCATTAAATGTCCCTTTCTCTTACATATTTGATAGAAGGTGGTAGCATTCTCACAGGTGATCAATTGAGTCCAAGTCCCATATTTAGATTTTAGATCTATAGACATAGGGAGAGTCCTATTAATTTCAACATTAACACAAAATCTATCATACACACATCTAGACTTTGTTCTAGTTGTGTGATCTACAGTGACATATTGGCCAATAGAATTGCCAATAGCTGTGAAAATTTTTTCATCCCAAAATTCCAATGGGAGCCCTAGTAGTCTAACCCAAGCAGAAGCAAACTTATTAAGGTCTAAGTTAAGATCAAATCTTGGTTTCCACAAGCATAATGCAAGAGAATGTGGGCCATACAACCATGGTCCTCTAGCAAGGGTACCTATCATGTCCTCCCTATTTATAAATCTAAAACTAGATAGGCCTCTTGCCATGGCAGTGATCGAAACACTACCCTTAACTTTCCACCTAGACAAAACCCATTTCTTGACCATTTCAATATTAGGATGGAAAGAGAAAAACTTACCTACCAATGTAAGGTCCATGGATGCCATGATTTCCTCCACTAGATCATCTAGGATATTCAGTGCCGTGCCCTTAGAGGTAACAAGTAGGCTTGACATGCTTTTCAAGGGACATGTCCTTTCACCTGTTAGCGATTTCTTCCATCTATTGGATGGAATATCCTTTATTAGATTTTTTATCAGATCCCCAGAGGTAATACCATTAATAGTAGCCTCCATTAGATTTCTGATCCCTTCGATCGCACTCAGGGGCCCTCCTAGGCAGGAAAAATCAGTTTCAAATATTTTCCACTCTAAGCTCCAGTTCTTGATCTTGGGATTGTTCAAACCAATGGATGTTATTGACCCACTTAAGATAATGATTTCACATTATGATTGGTTGAGATGATGGATTAATTTTCCCCCAAGAAATGATATCTCCCAAGATAAGCTACACGTTTCAAGGTGCCCCATGAATTACGGTTCATAGGAGTGGATATGGAAATGATATATCTAGTTGAAAAGCTAAGAGCTTAGCTCAAATGACTAATTTAATTGACTGGGGTGACAAGTTTGGTTTTCACCTTGACACTTTCCCAAAGCACTAGTTTATGGGTTTTCACTCGTGGAGGAACAATTTTTTTTGTTTCTTTTTTTTTTGTTTTTTATTTTTTGTTTATTTGAGTCTATTTGAGTCATATTCCCTCTATAGATATGGATTATATTAGACACTTATTATAAAAACTCAACATTAGAGGACTAAACATTCATGATAAACAATGTTATGGAAAATGATTATAGATGTGAGAATAAAAAATGTATCAAATGGATGTAACATGATGTATATTTATAAAACTTTATGAATTTGCTAATAGTTATTTTGCAAGTTATGACCCAATTATTGTGTGTACACAACATATGACTTTTAATTTTTAGTAAAGGAATGAAAGGGGGAATAGGATAAGTATGAAATGGGGAAGATGAAAATCAAAAATAAAAAAATTCATGAAAAAGGAAGTTGACCTAATCCTTATGTGTAAAGGGGGAAAAAATGTACTTCTTTCTAAACTTAGAAAATACTAACTTTATTAGTTAGTTGTAGAGAGAACTAGCCCTGATAGAATTGGTAAATAGGATAAATTCACCCTTTTCAACATAGACACATAGACAAGCTCCTTTTCTTGTTTTTTTAAGAACTTTTTTTTTTGACACCTTTTGATTTAATATGCAACACATTTTTTTAATGACCACCTACATGTAGTCTCATGTGACTAAGAAGACATATGGGCTCATCACCAAAGACTACGTAAGCGAGTAAGGGCATCTCTCCCCAATGATAATCCCATGAAACTAGTGAGATGTGAGGGTTCAACACCAAAGATTAGTTAAGGGTGAGAGATGTGAAATTTGAATTTGATTTTGCATAATATTTAGATAAAGGTGTCATTTTATTTGGAAGGAATTTGCCTCTAATTCTTGGCCCCATGCAACTAGTTAGATGTAAGGGATCATCACCTAAGACCAAGATAGGCAAGTAAAGTTACCATTTTCTGGTAACATGCTAATGTTTTCTACTTAGAGGGAACTATAAGAGGAGACTCTATCATGGACAAGCTTCTAGACTAAGCTATAGGCTATTATTGTCTAAGTCTTGCAAGAAGATATAGGGAAAATATATTTACTCTACTCATAAGAACTAATGTAATGCTAATTGTTACAATGTTTTCCATGTGGTAATAGGTTGATATGAAAAATTGAAATGATATGATAAGCTGAATTTTGAGAGTTTGTGTTATGTGAACTAACAAAGAATTCTTTGGATCATTGTAGAATCTAGATGCCTTTCTCTATATGGGTTGCAAGTAATATTGTTAAAGAGTATCAAGCACTAAGTACTAATGAGCTCTCCATATGTACAAAAACTTAATATATCTTACCCAACCACTATTGACTAACCACCAAATACTACAAAATTCAAAATAGGATAAATCCATATTGACAATCCTTAATTCCTTGGAAAATCTAGAATGTTCAAATTTACTATGATATGCCTCAAAATTAATCTCAAAATCATGATCCAACTCATTATAATGCCATTCTACCATATTAGCATAATAAGTATTTAAGATAGAAGTTATTATTTATTCTTGGATTATAATTGGATGATCATTCCATGTTGTTTCTCTCCTAATTGACTTGTTTTTTTAGTATTTGGGATGTCATTGTCATCAAGCAATAAGGAGCCAATTTGTTCATCGATCGGTGTATTGTGATTGCTTTTTAGAGCTTCAAGTAATGGTTGGTGAAGTAGAATTTCTTCAAATGGGATGTTTTCATAGATTTTTATAAATGTTATAATTGATATGTTTCCATGGGATAAGGCCAATGAGGTCCATTTTTGTGGATTCTACTTGACATACGTAGGTAGTGTAATGTTAATAGAAAGAGGAAGAATAGTGTTTATAGAGATGGAACAAAATTCTTTGATGTTACTAAGAAGATTTGTAGTGATGTTGGATGAGGCTTATTCCTTGTATATAAAATTATTACTATCAGTTTCAAACTTGTCTACTGATAAAACTATTGTTGGGACCAATGTCAATGTTGAATATTCTTTTAATCCCAAAATAAATTATACATCTAGTTTTGATAATAAATTGTATCTTGTCTTGGATGTGGCCATAAAGATGGCCTATTAAAGTGATTTTTTACCTAATTTCCTTTTTATTGATCTCTTATAAGTATTGGATTGGAGATTAAGATATTTATGTAAACATAGAGTCTTAGGCATTAGATTTAAGGCATATGAAAATTCATCGATAGGTGGATTAGATGATGTTTGAGTCAAGATTGGATGTTTATCAAAAATGGTATTTGATCAGAAATGGTTTTTTAGTAGATAATAGATGAAAGTTTATGGTTTTGATTTAGAAATGAGATGGATTGATTTGGCTTAGGAGAGACATATTGACATACCCATGAAGTAGGATTTTAAAATATAAATATATTTGGGTTCATTCTAATATATTCTACATCAGCTAACTCTTGACTAGTAAAAAATTGTGTTGAGGAAGTAGACTGATTTTGGAAGGATGGGTTTGTTGGATTTGTTTTGAAATTGGAAGTATAATTCAAAGAATTATTATAACCTAAAAATTGATTTGGTGTTATCCTTGAAGTAAAATTTTGGCATTGTTTTATGGGTGAACATGAATAAACATTGAATCTAGAAATGGATTGCTTATGGTCTGGATTGAATTGGTTGGTTGGGAAACCTGAATAACTATCCATGCTTGGATTTTATTGGTTGATGTTTGGATATGATTTATTGATGGATAAACTTGAATAATCATTAAAATTTAGATTTGATTGTTAGATGAGTAAGCTTGAATACGTACTCAAAGTTGGATTTGACTGATTGATGGGTGAGGTTGAATGCACATTCAAAATTAGATTTGGATTTATTAGATGATTGATTGGTAAACTTAAATAACTATTCAAGTTTGGATTTAATTGATAGATGTTTGGATATTATTGGTTGATGGGTGAAACTAAATGCACATTAAAACTTGCATTTAGATTTATTATATGATTGATTTGATGTTGATTCAAATATGTATTTGAATCAAAATTGATTAGATTAAACCCTAATTTAAGACTAGGATTGTTTGGATTTGGATTTATGATTCGATTGATCAAGGTATTTCTCAATAAATCCATTTATCTAGTGACAAGTGATATTGCTTAAAATAAAGGCTTTGGCTCAAAAAAGGATCAAAAAAATGATTTGACACTATACTATAATAAAAAAATACCAAAGTGTCTTAAAAATTGATTGACAAGTAAATGTTTTTGACTTTGAGTGTAAGGTGATTGGTAGATGTTTTTAATGACTTAAAAACTTTGTTTTCACTTAAGGTTTATCAACACATGGTCGAGTAAAAGGAAACAAACAAACAAACTCCTACTTTAAACAATGAATAAATTACACATAAAAGGTGAAAAACTAAGATAAGGGTCATGACCAATTTTTGGGACTTCCATTGTCACTCACTTGTCTATGCTCTTAACCGTAGTCTAATATTTTAAGACACTAACCATGGAGGATCCTACCATTCTTATAACCCACTATGTCTAGTTTCAAGGGTATGTGGAAGGTAACTTCTCAGCACTAACCACTAACCGATGCACCAAAGTCTAATGGTAAAAGAGGCTTATTTAGGCTTAAATATTAAAAAATATTATCTAAGGTAAGTCCTTTGAGATACCTTATGGTACATTGCGGTCTAAAACCAGGGAAGAAATAGATAAAATAAATGTACACTATTGGGTCTTATTCCAAAATTACCCAACACAACCATAGGGGTTTCATTGTGTTGATAGTCAATGATATCATACTTCAAGGCAACTATTGAAACCCTAAGTATTGGAGTATGAAATCCCCTCACATCATAGTGTGCTTAAAACACACAACCACGTAGGCCATTGAAATAGTTAGATCTCAATTTATATACCTCACTAGTATATGAAGTTTGGCTTACTACGTGGTGGTGAAATATATGGTTAATATATCTCTTAGAAAAAGAAATAAAAAGTAAGTGTCTTTTTAATTTTCAAGTATCATCACCAATGTGATGCCAGGGAAAGAGCATACATAAACACTACTTGGGTAACACAAAAAATTATGAAATTGTTTTTTATTCCCAAGTATCATCACTAATGTGATGTCAAGGGAAGAGCATACACAATTCCACAATTTAGAAACAAAATGCTTAAAAATAAATAATTATCTCCAAACTAAATTTGATCTAAGTACTAAAACATGGAAAAATTGAATCAAAAGTGTTAGTAGAAAAATAAAAGAAAGAGATTTTTTTTTATCTCTTTTGTGAAGTTTCTCTAACAAATATTATATAAATAATTTTTTAGAGTTTTTTTAAAGGAAACTTACAATAAAGTTAGAAAAAACCACAAAAACAAGAGAAAACAACACTTAGATAACTAAAAGTAAGTGTTTGTTTCTGATTTCTAAGTATTGTCACCAATGTGACGTCAAATAAAGAGCATACACAAACACCACTTAGATAACACCAAAAGTATGAAATTGTTTATGATTTCCAATTATCATCACCAATAAAATGCCATGAGAATATCATACATAATTCCACAATTACAAATAGAATACTTAAAAATAAATAATTAACTCAACTTAAAAGAGAAAACAACAAAAATTAGCTGAAAACTAATTATAAATGTAAATATGACAAATATAAGATAAAATAAAGATGAAGGAACGTCCCATCAGGTGTGCCAAAATGTATCAAGGAAATATAGAAAAGAAAATAAGCTAAAAAATCAAAATAAATTTTATTCTAAACTAACTTAACCTATTAAAAGAGCTACAAATGAAAGAAACAAAATCAAATTATACCTTAGCATAAAATGAAGCTTATTCCATTGCGATTTGGATTTGATTTGCTCTAAAAAATATGGTTGCTCTCTATTCCAACACAAAGGAAAAATGGATATCATCATGGTATGTGATCTCTTAAAATCTCAGCATCATAAACTTGTAATGAAGATGCTTGACTAAATTAGAGGAAGAACCTCTAATTTATAGAATTTGAAAATGGATGTGAACCATCCATCTTGAGATGAAGATCAAGGGATGGGAATATAAGGAAATTTTTAATTTATAATGGGAATCTTAAATTAAAAATTGGATTAGATAACATGTGAGACTCACAAATGAATATAAAATTTATTTAGAAAAAATATATGATATAAAATTAGTAAGTGGATGTGATGTGGATTATTAAATTGGAGAAAATCATATCATGGAAGATAATGGGAATAAAGATGAATTATTAAAGTAGATCATGGAAGATAGTGGGAATAAATATGGATTATTAAATTATTAAAATAGATCATGGAAGATAATGGGAATAAAGGTAGACTATTAAATTAGAGTCGTGGGGGACAAGTGGAGCTTTTGGGAATGTGAGGATAATTTTGATTTTTTAGATTTATAAAAATTATTAATTTCCAAATTCCATAGAATTTTTAATTTTATAAATATTATTTAATTAACTTTAGATTAATTTAGGGATAATAAAGTAGTGAATAGTGAATAGTGAATAAGTAAAATTAAGGATGATGAGAGAGGATTAGAGATGATTAGGTATTTATTGAAAAGAAGGTTAAAATCAACACAAAGTGTCTAATTCTAAGTGTCTACAACATGCTCAAACATCTTCCATGAATATGAAACAAATGCTATGGGTCCTAGCAATAAAACTAAAATGTTGGGTTTCTTATTGTTAATATTTCCTTGGTGCTAAAGTCTACCCCCAATGAGCTAGTGTTCTATCCCTTTCAAGCAAGATTGTGGTCTTGTGCACTCACCTAAAGTACATCTCTAAAGACCAATTATCATAGATTATATTATGTAGTAATATAAACTTAGTCATATCTTTCTTCTAATTATTTAATTAAATAGATACTACATGAAAGCAGATATTTACCAATTTCATTATAGGATTACTAAGCTCAACTACCATAACTATGTATACTAATGCCATTTTAGTGCATAATTATTTATTTATAAAGAAGATAAGAATTGGGAAGATTTCATATTAATTTTCCACTGATAAATTTCTCAACTCAACCTAACATAGATACACAAATCATCCATTCAATTTAACATGAATACAAAAATGATTATAAATCTGTACCTCATATATTAAGCATAAGAATTATTAAGCCAAAATTCCATCATCATAGTTCTTTACAATAGGGGTATTTATACTTCTTTATCCCTAACCAAGTATTTATAATAGTAATGACCAGAGTAAATGACCAACAAATTCTCAATAGATTAAGAGTCATGGTGCTTTGTCAACTAACTTATCCTAAGGACTTGGGCCTTTTTGCCCCATATATACTTGATCTATGTTAGATCCTTGTTGTCATGTGTTCATCTCCTTGTGGGCTAGTGTATAACTTTTGATGGATAAGGTCTGGGTGACCCATATGAATCACTCCTTAATTATTCCTTCTTCTCATGCACTTCTCATGTTTTCCACTATTTTTTTGAGTCTTATGCTCTTAATTTTCTCATGATTAATTCTCCTTTTACTAGGTCCTCTTGTACTAGTTATATCATGCCCTTATCTTCTTGCACCCTATAGGTTCTATGCCATGGTGCTTCTGTGCCCATCAAGTTCTATGCCATAGACTTTATACACTATTGTCCTTTTGTGCCATGCTAATTCCATGCCAAAAAAGACAAATACTTAGCCAAAATTTGGGGCCAACAGGTAGTGAGGAAATGAAATGCATAATAATGCATGAAGAATTGCATCAATTCCCTCTCAGAGTTTTAGACATCCTCAAACTATTTACATAGTGCATTTGGTGATTTTTTTTAACATAAACATACGTGGAAGCTACTATGTCTTGTATGGGATGTTGGAAAGATACCTTTAAAACATCAAAATATTACTGATGAAACTTTTATTCAAAGAAAATAAGAGTTATTTTAACCTTATTTCATTGAGCTATCCATGTTTTCTAGTCTTCTCAAGGCAATACCTTCATGAAGCATATATTGACTAAGTTTGTCTTTGTTGTAGATGGAGATCCATTTGTTGATTATATATACTGAGATAAGGATTGGGTGATTAGGAGCTAGAACATCCATGGTATTATTTTAACTAAATAAGATTGAAATCCTTACTTAAGGACCTCAAAACATAAACTTTCCTTGAAATTGGCGTTAATAGGATATTATGGATGCTCCTCACCATGAAGGTTTTTTAACACCTAAGGATCACACGTGTGAACTAGAGGACAAAAATAATGTAAATGAGCTGGGGGGAGCTCTATAACCCTCATTCCTTTGATTGCATTTATACTTCTGCATTAAAGGGCCAAAACCAAGAAAAAGCTTCCATATGGGTTTTTAAGGCACTCAAAAGCTAGTCAGTGGTTTCCTCTAAGTGTGTGAGGCCAAATACTTTTATTGAATTTAAACCACTTGGATAATGTGCTTAGGATACCCATTTACCTACTTTGAGATCTTGGAAAGATAATTTGTTATGATATAGGAGTACAAGATGAACCCCCCCTTGATGAACTATCCAAGACTGCACTAAAATGGTTTTCCCTTAGCATGAAGAACCAGAGGCATGCCTCCTTAATCCAACACTTGGATAGGATTTTTCATGATTTAAGTTACCTTTCCTTCCATTTGTAAACCTTTTGAGGTGCTTGAATCTCCATTAATGGTAGAAAACCTATTTTATACCTAGTTTACAACCAATAGGTTTTCCTTATCTCTGGTGGTTCTTATGATTGGATCTGATTATATAGGCCTAAGAGGGGATATTATGGACACCATGTATTCTTTCATATGATATTTCATCTTCATTTACTGATAAAAATCCTCAAAAACCTATTTAACCATGGTTTCTAAAAGAAAAATTGCATCTTCTTACACCCAAACTCCTCTCCTCCACTCTAAATGACTTAAAATGGATTTGAACATATATACACAAGTAAAACATGCCATAATAAATTTTAATGAAGTCAAAACCATTCTTAAAAGGGTCACTTTTTCACTTAAATTTTCTATTTAGAAGCTCTTCAAGTCATCTAATGCACTATTGAAGGTCTTTTAGGCAAATTGGCTTCGTTAGACATGATTTTTGACTTATTATAGTCTATGACACATTTTGAGAACCTCCTTTCTACCCTTGAATTCTCAAAAACCTTGGAAACTAGTTAGATCCTTCACTTGCAACTCAAGACCCATTTCTAGGCCTTTTCTTTAAAATCTCCAAATTTACCTTAAACCTTGCTAAAGTGTTTCAAAAGAGTGAAATGATAATTATGTAAGGCCATGAATCTCATATTCTCTTTATATTATTGTATCATCCACTACACTAGGACCATATACATCTCACCACACCAAGACCTTCCAAGATATTGCATTGCATCATCGAGTCAGGACTAGAAAGAGACTAGTCATGAAGGCAAGATATCACTGAATGGTTTAAGAGAGTGGTTTAATACATCTAGGGAAAAAAATTATGTAGTCAAATTTTGGCCAACATTTTTGGTGACCTCTTGGGATTGCATGCCTATCTATGCAAAATACCAGTTCCTTAGTCTATCTATTGGGCTTATGGGGTCACAAAAGTCTTTCTCAAATTGATTTTCAATTGATCACAAGGATAAAAATCTTCTAACTCAAGCTCTAAAAATATCAAGGACAACCCAAAATAAAACAACCATGTGCTCAAAATACTTAGGGAAGGCAAACACATAATAAAAAGGAAATGTACACAAGGAAGTTGGAGGAAAATAATAAAATCTACTATAATATGTATAAGGATTCAAATGAATCCCATTGACTAGGATGTATAATACCTCTCCATATATATTGGAAAGATAAAAGTAATTATTTTTTTTTAATCCATAGATCAAGTAAGGTCCACTCCATAAGTTGTCAAACTTAGTATGTTTGCCTAGCTTGGCCTTATTTGAATCCCACTTGAGGACTAGATCACCCTCCTATAAGTATCTTGTTATGGCCCTCCTATCAAAGGATTTATTAACTTAAGCTTGATGTGATTCCATTGTCTTCATTATAATATCTCTCATTTATTTAAGCTCCATGAGATTTTCCATCCTCACACTCATAGGTTCACTCTCCATCAACTCAAGCTAATGGGCTATCTTCAAGGTTGGTAACTCAAGAGAGATGGGAAACTTGGCTTCTCTCACATATACTACAATAAATAGTGAGTTATTAATGCCAAACTTGGGGTTCACTCTATCATCCCATAATTTTGTCCTTAACTTCGAATGCCACACTCTCTGGTTCTCCTCAATAGTTCTCTTGATTCTTCTAATCAAGTTCTTATTCATTGAATTTTCAAGTCTATTACCTTGGGGGTAGTAATTGGAGGATGTGCTAAGGTATATGTCCAACTAAAGTACCCATTTACTCATATTCATGATAATAAATGCTAATCCATTGTTTGAATTGATGGTTGCTAGTACATAAAACCTTGTCACTATACTATCATAGAAGTCTAATATTGCTATTGTGTTAGCCTCCTTTAGAGTAATTTATTCTACCCACCTAGTGAAGCAATCAATGGTAGTGAGTACCCACTTATGTCCTCCACTAGAAGGTGGATTGAGCATTCCTATAAATTCTATACCCTACTACATGAAGGGTTGCTCTACATGAATGGGATTAAGAGGAAGGGTTACCAACCTTTGCTTGCCTAAAAGGAGATCACACTTTTGGCACTTTTTCACCCATGTATATGCATCTTTAAAGAGACTAGGCCAATAATAACCAACCCTAATTAATTTTTTAGTTGTAGTTATTAGGGGAAAATGACCTCCTATAAGCCCATCATGGAATTGCTCCAAGAGTCTAGTCACTTGATCATCATCTACGCATATGAGTAATCATCATCTATGCATTTGAGTAACACCCCATTGAGGTCTTTTATGAAAATAATCCCATCAATTAAATCATAAGGTATGGATTGAAGTTTGAAGTATCTTCTCTTTGTCTTACCCATACCTTGAGGACACTCACCTTTTAGTAATAACTTTGTTATGTCACAGACCCAGCTAGTGTGAGGTGGAGGTACAGTTGTCTATAGGTTATCTTGTGTCACCAAAATAGCCTCATTCTCTTCTTAAAGGTCAAAAACCATGTGTTCAGATAAGCCTTTACCTCTTACTATCTTAATGACTTTGATTTCTACATCATATTCTATGGCTCTTGTAATCTAACTATCCTTATTCTTGTTCAAGTCCTAGTTGAGAAGGAAGTCTCTCACTCTATGATGAGACACCATAATTTATATTTTGTTTTTGGATAGCACAGGCCTAAACTTTTTTAGAATTATCATAATGACAAGGACTTGTTTCTATATGAAAGTGTGCCTTTATCCATAACCTTAAATCCATTGACTAAAAAATGCAATTCATTGTTCAATCTCTCTATATTCTTTTGCATCAACATAGTTGTTATTTTGTCAATGTTGGAAAATGCATACAAGATTAAATGTCTTGAGATTTCAAGATTCATTAGTATAGGTACTTGAGCAATGGCCTATCTGATAGCTTCAAATCTTTATTTACCTTCTCTTATCCAAGTGAACACCTGATTCTTATTTAACATATAAGCGATAGGTTTAACCAAGCTTACAAAACAATGTATGAACCTTATGACACAGTTTATCTTTCAAAGGAAACTTTGAAGTCCCTTCTTATGCTTGGGCAAGGATAAGGACAAGATTGCACTTATTCTATTAGGATCAATGTCTAGTCCCTACTTTATAAAATATGTCCCAAGATTTTCTCCTAATGAACAACAAACACACACTTCTTGGGATTCAATGAGATCCCATACTCTCTAAACCTTTCAAAGATCATCCTCAAGTGGTCAAAGTGTTCACTAGCCTTTTTGGAGAAAACCATTATGTCATCTAAGTACACAAGCACCATCTAATTGAGAAAACCTTGGAAATATATGTCCATGGATATTTTAAAAGTAGCTCCATATTTTAGAGTCTTGAAGGAATCTTCTTATAAGCATAGGTGTCTCACTTTGTGGTGAAGGCAGTCTTGTATTGGTCTTGTTCAATGACTAGCACCTAGTTATACCATGAGTACCCATCTAATAGAGAGGAACATTATAAAATAAAAACCAATTAAAGGAGTTGTTCCATGGATTTCAAGGGATAATGATCATTCAAAAATACCCTATTCAAGTCTCTAAAGTCCACACATAATCAGATCTCATCATTTTTCTTTCTCACAGGCACTAGGTTAGCCACCCATGAGTGCTTGATAAGAAAAATTATATTAGACTCAATTAACTTGGTTAACTCTTTTCTCATTATCTCTTCAATATTTGGGTATATTAGCCTTTCTTTCTACCTAATAAGCTTGGAATTAGCCTCCAAATCTATGGTGTGTTGGGCTAGCTTGGGGTCAAAACCTCTTAGATAACTATAATCCCAAGTGAAGATATCAAAGTATTCCCTACAAATCTCAATAAATTCATGTCTTTAAGGATTATTTCTCACCTTTCCAAGATTTAGAAGTTTGTCCTTGAATATGATAACTCTCTCATATTTTCTTCATTAGTAAACATAATTGCCTTGTCCTTCCTCATATGATATCCCTTATGGAAAAGACCTACAAGGCTAATGATCCCTTTAGGAAGTTTATTTGAATTTAGTTGAATAATTTGGTTATGATATTATTGTTAAAGTATAAATTTGTTTATCAAGGATAATACCAACTCTTTATATAAGAAATAATCAACTTACTTGTCACTATCAAAAACTTGTCAATGAGCTTCATTATTCATAACTGGTTGTCTCCCTATCAGTTTGACATGTCAATATATTTTAGGCCTCTTCAAATCATTTCAAATGTCAAACTAAACCCAAACTACTACCAACCTATCAGCATGTTGATTTTATTCTCTTGGGACTACTTGGATATTGAAGGCTTCAAAGTCTTTAAGTAGGTCCCACACTCTATGTTTCTAGGACTTCATTAAGGGATTCTTGGATATGTTTTAACCTCTCACCTAATGTAAAATCAACTCATTATCCATGTACACCTATAATTTATTTAACCCCATCTTACTAGCCCATTGAAAATCATGTATTAGGCCCTCAGACTCAGTTGCATTGCAATAACAACTAAATTGGAACCTATATAATGAAAAATATTTTTCATTAGAGGGAGATATCAGCATTACACATTCCCCTACTCCATTCTTTCTCCTTGAGCCATCAAAGAACATCTTCTATAATCCACTAGTATCCTCCTATGGCCTAGTAAGGGATGGTATAAAATAATTATCTTCATGTAAGTAATAAACTCCCATGTTTGTTTATTTAACACCTCATAAAGGGTCAAGTAGTTTAATCTCATTCCATAACTCATTTAAGAATTGATTAGGTATCCCCTCAGAATGATTGATTAGTTATTGATCAGTAGGGAGGTATTCTTTATCTATAATAGTACAATTGATGTTTGGGATAATTGGCCCATAAGGCTCAATGTGAAATTGGGAAATAGGTTTAGCCTTGATAGACACCTTTGTCCCATACCTTTTCCTAAAATCCATATAGGACCAATTTGTTGCTAGGTAACCCCCAATTTTAGTTGTGAAGTCTCTATATAAGTATAGATCAAAGTGGGATGGCACCTCTATAACCACTACATCCTGAGATAGTGAAACGCTAGGAAAAGTATGGAGGGTTAATTTTAGACCTCTAATAATACTAGATAGTTTTTTTAAAATATCATAAAGCTACAACACCCCCCTAGTTTGTGGTTCATACTTCAAACCAAGTTGATTTGTTATTGACTTTGGCATTAATGAAGTACTTTATGCACTATATACCATGCATTTGTGTACCAAAAATATACCAATTATTAAATAAATATATAATGGAGGAGGTTTGACCACTTTATTTGATTACCTTTCATTTTATTTGGCTATATTAGTGAGAACTATGCTCTCTTTGATTAGTGGCTTCTCTAAAACACTAATATTTGACAGGCCCTCTTGAAGGATATCCACTTGACCAGGTATAGAAAGCATTCCCACATTAGAACACTCATATTTTAATTTTTCATTTTCTCAAAAAAAATTATGTGCAAACTGCCAACCTTTACTTGTGTTTTGGGAGCCACAACTATGCTATAAATTTATGAATTTTGGGGTACAAAGGTGTTTCCTTGGTTTTAAGTTTTTTGAGTTATTGGAACTTTTGGGGTATAAATAGTCTCATTTGGTTATATTATCAATGGAGGAATATTATAATACTCTCTAACTACTTCTTGGCTTCCCTCTATGTTCCTTCTTTTGAACCTTGTGTTGGTTGTCACAAGAATGCTTGCTTGGCTAAAACTAGCTTATTGATTGAAAGCATAGCACTCTTATTGTTAACAGTTGATCATTGTAGCACCAAAATGGTTTTTATATTCATTTTTCCCTTGGACTTGTTGAGTCTCTTCTATTTTTATTATCATATTCACTTCTGCATTTTGAGCCATGAGAGCTTGGTTGAACCCATAACTAGCACCCTATTACCACTGATCATTGAAACTCATATTAAACTTTATGTTTGGGATAATGGATTGATTAAATGACTAATTCCAAGGTATATAATCCTCCCCTTATTTTTAAATTTTATTATGAACAAGGACCAAGTTATTATAAGCACTTGTAGCATTAGGATTGTAATTATTTTGCCTAACATAGTTGGGTTGTCCTTGTCCTTGGAAATTTGCCTTTAAGGGTGGTCTATTGGCTTGGTAAGATTATTTAGGATGATATGGGGGATGATAAGGTCTATTATACTGAGATTTATTCCTATTTACATTTTCCATCTCATTTCAAAATCTTTGAAACTTCTTATTGAGTTTTTGAAGCTCACTAGACCGACTAGTTGAAGCTTTTTCTTGTTTTGGTGTAGTTATGGTAGCAAATGTTGGTAAAGGAAGAATGGTAGTAATTAGAGGAATGGTAATAGGAGTTTGTCTCATCTCAAGAAATAAGGTCATAGGTGTATTAGGTGTGACATTTCTAACCTGTACTAGGCTATTCTCTACTCTAATTACCACTTCATAAGCATTTGGTAGTGTGTTTCCCCCCATCGACTGTATCATCATTATAATGTCACTATTAAGATATTTTATATAGTATATGAAAGCATAGTTAGTATTAGTATTTATAGAGATTATAATCCCATCCATGTCTTTTAAAACTTGTTAAAATCCTACATAACCTCTTAAGGAGATTTCTTTATTGTAGTTAATTGTTTTGCTAGTGATAAGTGGTCACTCTCATCTTCAAATCTCTTACATAAAGCATCCCCTAACTAGTCTCACATTGTGATAGAGTTAAGAGTTAGGTTCTTATACCAATCTATAGATTTTCCCTTGAAAGAGAAAGCCAAAAAATTGATATTTATTTTCTCTTCATTGATGTCATAGATATTTCAAAAGTTGGCTATATCTCTGATGTATTCAGAAGGAGTTATAGATTCATCTCTTAGGTAGTAAGGAATACTCTTAAGGGATGCTAATAGGATAGGGTCTTACTTATTGAGGTCCAAATGACTTTGACCATTAAAATCTATAAAATTTAAATTTATAGGGGTATACATGGTAATCAAAGGAGCTAACAAGGATCTTCTAGTAGGGATAGACTTATAAATTATCTTAGGAGGGAAGTTTCCCAAGTAGGGATGAGTGTTAGAAAACCTCAATCTTCTTATTGATAGGCATGAAAGATAAGCACTGATCTACCACCAAAATGTTGAGTGTTCTTACCACTTGCCAAATGTTGAAGATGTGGATGAAATAGCTACTACAAATGGATCAAGACCAACATCAATCTCAATCAATCTTATTCTAATGTATTCCCATTAGGCATGCCAAAAACTATTATAGCACATAATTTCACCCTATGAGAGGGTTATTTAGGCTCTGTCACTTTTAGATTAAAAAAATGGGATCAATCATAGGTTGTGTGTATCTTGTGATGGGATTGAACCTCCACATAAGGTTGTTTCCTCTTGGTGAATCACCTAAAATACTAGTTTTGACTTAGAAAAGGGTAAAAAAGATGCAAGGGATAACTAGAATCATACAAAGGGTGACACACCAAATTTAATGACACTTCAAATTACTTGAAACTAACACTAAGGCAGCTCAAAGATAACCCTCACTAACATAATATCTCAAACTAGTAATTTTGCATGAATGTTTCTAAACTAGGATCCCTAAATAAGAGATGAATCATGGTGGAGTATCAAAAATCACACTATACCTTCATCAGTGATCAAAGAGCATAAAATCTATACCTAAAAACACCTTAAAATACCTACAAAAAGACAAGAAATAAGGATAATCACTAGGGAATAATATTCCTCCACAAGATAATTATTCACAAACTAACTAGAACACTAGATGTAGGCAAAGAGAGGTAAAATAAGCTATCTTATTGCTTTAATAGGCTATTATTAAAAATTTTGATAGGGTTTTTCCCTATCAAATGAGGGTATATCTTTACAATGGAGAGAAAAAAGGTATGAATAAGATAAAAGGGAAGGGAGAGGAGAAGAAATCTTTCAAAAATCAATAAATTCTAGTTAGCCACCCTCCATGGAGCTCCCATAAATAAGAGGAAAATTTATATGAGTTTCAACCACCAAAAAACCACTTAGGCACTAATCTCACTTAGAAAATTAACCTTTCAAAATTAAAAAGGTCTTCAAGCTCTCCCATTGGCCAAAAAAGTCACTAGAGGACAAAATTTATTTGAGGAAGATGACATCTTGCTCCACTAACATGAAAAAATTCTCCAAGCATCTATAAGATTCCTTAAGTGCTCTATCTTTCTCCTCAACTCCCCAAAACTCCTCCACTTGACTTCTACACCACATCTCCACTTGGCTTGTGTTGGAAACTTAACAACATGGTCAGTCATTCTAACATTTAATGCTTGCACTGACTTTGAGGGTTAACCCTTTGTGCCTTGTTATTTGTTCCCACTCATACTTTCTCTTCCAACCTTTAAAACTCACCATGGAACCTGTAAATCCTTTGGACTCCATTATTGGAGGTCTTCAAATTCAAACCATCTTCACTAGTTATCCTAGAACTTACTTTTGAGGCCATTTTACCATAATTAAAGCCACTTTTAGACCTATATAAATATTTTAAGCATCCATATCATTCTTATGAGGAAGAAAATTAAGGTTTATACCACCTTTAATACCTTCAACAATGGTGTAAATCTCCATTAACCCTACAACCATTCACAAATCATTATAAAACTTGGGTTTTTGGCCTTTTAGCTTAGTAAACCACCCTAAAAACCCATAGGAAGGGATCCTAGTGCCATAGAATGGTGATTTATATCCCATTAGGCTTCTTCCATGCATTTATTCAATTTCATCCTTTGAAAACCTTCTTAATGATTGTTCATAAGGTACTAACCTCCAAAGCATAATTTCTTGACATTCTCTTGATATTCTATCATGATCTCAAATACACTATTGTAAGTTTATTTTGTCTACTGTATGACCTTAAGGTCATCTTGACACCCATAAAATCATCCTTTTATAATTTTACTGACTACTAAAGGCTTCTACCATCAATTATTTCAAAAAATTTAAGGTATAATCATGTTATCTAATTTTTTTATTACACAAAAACATGTTCTATAATATCATTCAATGCATGGAATTTATATTAAAGGAGTTAAAAAAATCCCCCAATGTTAAAAATATTAATCCAAACACTCCAAATGAGTTATAAAACCATTCTACTCAAACTGGGTTTACAGAGTTTTATCATAGTCTATAATGGTCAATTTGGATAAGCAATAAATTCACTTTTACAAACTTTCATTGAAAAATTCCACTTGAAGGTTGTTCATCAAAGAGTCTACTTCATCTTTAATTTTAATACCATGAAAAAATTCTTAATATCTTTGTCTCTACATGAATTTATTTTCTTATTGGTTTCTTTGGTTTTTACCATAGTCAGTACCTTTGACTTTGACCTATAATAAAGGTAGTTGTATGAACATTCATGATAAGCCACCACCTAGAGGTTGTTACTCTCAATTTCTAGAACAATTTCCATTTTAAACCATACATACCAAAATTCTCAATATATTGGCTTATAAAAAAAATTCTTTGCTCACTGGTATCTTTAGCAAGCATACTCAGTTTGAACTCCAATGGTCATATATTTAAAAACAAATAGCTCTTTCTTGAGACATAAATTTGATCGGCTCTGGTAAGTATCTAATTTGCAAACCAAATTGGGAAGCTTATAACTTTAGATAGAAAATATTTCAAGATACCAAATTTTAAGGGCATATTCATGGCACATATGATGTAATATTTATGTCACCCATTATCCACATTTGAATTTTTAGGTACATATAATAAATGCACAAACTGATTGGTTCATTCATACCTTGATGACATGCAGTGATGATCTAGTTCTTCTAAGCTAGGAATGTCAATTTTCCTCTCTCCAAAGGAAAGATTGGATATTAAAAAATATCACCAAAGTATCTATGAACCCCTCACAACATCCTCTTGGTCCTCAATTCTCTACGTTTATTCCATACATCTTCCAATCCATAAAACTGACCTCTTTGTCATTAATGCATCATGACATAATGCACCTTGGACATCAATGAAAAATATAGAATCAATGACCATACTCAACATATGATCACTCTAAATAGGTGTATGAATAATTATAAACACCTTCAAATTCTTTATAAACTCCCCCATGAATTCAAAATCTTCTGTCATACTTGTAACTCTTTAAAAACCCTCTAAGCTCTAATGGTGATTGTCAATAGATAAACACATGACTGTGACAAAATAATTGATGATTACACTATTATTGTGACCTAAATAATACCATGTTTATTTATAACCACTCATGAACATCACTTTTACCAAGTTTTAAATTTGCATCTTGCCTCTAGAGACCTGTAGATGCATTTTTCTCAAAATTAGCTAGTGGCTACATGAGGGAATGATTGTTTATGACTATAGGAGGTATGTGACAAAAAAATGGATTATAAAATTATTAATGTGACCAAAAAATATCATTTTAATATATAAACACTAATTAAAATCACTTGTACCAATTTTAAAAGTTGTATCTTGCCTCTAGAGACCTATACATGTATTTTTCTCAAAATTGGCTAGTGGTTGCCTAAAGTAATGATTATTTATAAATAAAAGAAGTATTTGAAAAAATATTAGATGACTCCACTAATAATTTTGTCTTAATTATGCAATATAAATATTTATATTGTCATGGAGATCATTTTTAGAAAATTTTAGAGTCTAACTCTACCTGTAGATGCTCAAAAGTCAACTTTATCTAAGATTGGCCTAGGCTACCTATGTTTAACTTGGAGAGTGCCTCAAATATAAGATAAAATATGGGATATATCCCTTGTATATATTTATAATTTTAAAAAATATATTCATGGTTTAGGTCATGAGGATTCTTTGTACCAAATTTGGAGGTTAGATCACCTCTTTAGCATCTTCAACTCTTAAAATCTTCTCCAAATTAGCCCTCAAACTTATGACTGTGTATATGATCTAAAACCATTTGCTCAACCTTGGAAATACTTAAATTAAATATTAGTGTTTTTTTTAGTTTTATTATATATCTCTTTATATTGTATTCATCATAGTCATCTATTTATACAATCCTACAACCTTCATAAGGAGATCTCCATATGATGCTTGTGAGACCACACTAAGTCAATGAATTTTTTAACATTATTTTATGTATATAACCCCTAAGAGATGATCATAGTGTATTTAACACATCATATACATATTTATCAACTTGAGATAAACCTTTAATTTTTTTATAAATTATAATTACTATGTCATTCATCTCACTAAATTATGATTTCTTCATTGCATAAGCTAGTAACCAAGACTTCTGAAGTGTACAGACTACAAATTCTAATCATAGATTTTATGAGAAAATGACTTAGAATACTTTAATTTTTTATTGAATAATACTTTTTTATTACCCTTTATATCTTTGAAATTGATCCTAACTAGTTCAATTGTCCATTCTAGTACAAATTTCACCCTTAACTCTCTTCTCAAGCACTAGCACATAGTTGTAGGTGCTCTTCTTGGGCTTGAAGCTCCAGTAGTTAGTACTATGTCTTAAGACATGTGTTTTCACTCATTATTTGCCCCTTAAGTTTTTTTAAACCCTCCTAAAATGGATGAGGTCCATCTCATGTTCCTATAACATATACTTTTTTATCCATCTCTCAAGGTTGTTCTTCAAAGTGCTACATATGACTGTACATAGCATTTCCAGTCTTGAGTAGACAATAAGACATAAGGTGGATTAATGAAATCCATATTATAAGTTTTAATATAACTCATTACGTCTTAGTAATATTTTAGTTTTTCAAAATCAACTAATACCAAATCATCAATTTTTATCTTAATCAACTTATCCACTAAGAAGATTGATATACCTTGTTGTAGGTGGGGATTCTCTTTGCACACTTGAAATTGATTGTTATAAATTTAAGACAAATTCTATATTTGTTTTCCATATATTGGAATACTTTATATTTAATAATCTCTTATTACCTACATTCAAACACTTCCACCATCCTTCTTTAGTATACATTAGTATAGTTGTAGGTGGTTATTTGCTTGAAGACACTTGTAGGTCCTAATGTACCTTAATATACTTGTCTCACTCTCTTTTAAGTTTCTTAGGGTCACTAATCCATTAATATTTATCATAGACCCCATCCTCATTGGTGATAAGGTAATTTATCTTTCAAGCATCATGGCTAGTCTTTTAAAGCACTAAACATAATTATAGGTTATGTTCAAGAATTAGAAATCCTATAGATGGAGATTTATGCTCAAGACACTATATCTCATTCCTTTTCTTTGATATTTATTCATTAGACCATTGGATATACCTATCTCCTTCCTTGAGACACTTTTTTCATTCCTCACCATCATCCATAGACTAAGTGTCATTTATAAATTATCTTAAGGTTGATCTTGGTTAAGAGGCATGGTATACACTAAATTTTATATTCAAAATTTACTTGGATTGAAACACAATCCATATATCATCCTTACTCAACTAAACACCCTTTCCTTGTGCCTATTTCAAGTGATAATCTCCCCCAAAACCATCTTCATGGTATATGGTGTATTTTAAGGGTTCCTTGCATGTTATGAAAAAGTAAGACCTTATTCATGCTTTATCCTTATATAGATATGAAGATAATATTCTTATAATTCTTGTCTATTATTAACTCATTGATTACAACTCCCTTCTTACATACCTTTCCCTTCTTCTATAACCTGACTATCTAAGACTATTTAAACCTTACAATAAGTGGTCATTTAAGAAGTATGAATTATAACCTTGTAATGAATAGTCTTAATTAAAATGGCCTTGATCATTTTATATCCTTCATAAAAGTTCCATAGGCATATTAACTACCTATCACCAATCTCACCTTCACATCATTGTTTAGGCACAAATCAAGATGGTCTTAGGTTATGATTTAGTGTTCTTGGGATTGTTATCTTATAATGGGGAACCTTATTGAGATATTATTAAGAAATTGATATCCTTATTCACTTAATTTTCCCTTAAATTAATTGATATACCTCTTTTACTAGCAACACTAGAATCCATTGGTAATTTCACCTCACTATTTAATCCAAACATATGGTTGTAAGTACTCATTTATGTGTTTGTATATAATGAGTACTATATAGGAACATGAGGTGTCTTGATGTGTGATGCTGAAAATGATGTCATTAAACATGAATATGTCATAAAAACCTAATTTTATCTTCATAAATCTCCTTTACTTCCAAAATTCATACCTATCACCAATCTCACCTTCACATCACTATGATGGTTGTAGGTGTTGATTGAACTAGGTTTGATATTGTAAGGAGAGAGTCAATATGGTAAAGACCTTTGATAGGTCTAAATAGACCCATTTATCATGCAATGCACCTCTAAATTTGAAGACACTCCTTTTAACCCTTATGACTTACACAATCCATTCCACAACTCTGTCAAGTATACAGTTTCCCCCCAAATTATGTGAAGCATACTTTGAGATAGCTTTTATTGATGTAAAAACAATTCCATATTGGTTTTCCATATAGTGGAATACTTGATAATTGATAATATCTTATTACCTATACTTAAATAGTGTTGCATATTCATTAACATGTGTATAGGGTTTTCAAATGAACTACTATTAGTGACCCTAACCAAATATGTCAGTCTATAGGCCTATTCTACTAAGATGTCAAACATTCTTTGATCTTATAGGGCTTCCAACTCAACTTCATTGATCCTCCTACTATATTTACACCTTTTTAGAGTTCCAAATAAGACTCCAACACCTCTATATACTTTTCCTCCTTATTTATGCACCTCTAACTCACTCCTTTCATTAGATGGTTATAGGTGAATATTAAACTACTTATACGGACTAAGACATGTTGAGAGTTGGATTTACATGGTGCATAATTAGTTAAGAACCTTGTTATTTATTCAAAAATCTCCATTGATTTAAATAACATGAGTTTTCTCACAATATTTATTAAATGGAGGAGATACAAGGAAACACCAATTACCTTAATATTCATAAAACTACCTTGGTTTTTTCTAATAAGAGAAACTCCAAAGTTGTTTATCCTCTAAACCTACTCTTTATGACTAAATTGCACTAGGTTTCATTGCTTCCTTGATTTGGTTGATGTAAGCTTGTCCTAGTGACATTTAACTTTATTGAGATAACCACCATGGATCACTCAAAACATTTTCACTCCAAATTGGCATGCTTAATATTCTAACTTGGCTATAGGTAACCATTTCAAAAAAATCCTACTTCTTTAGTATTTCCAAATTGTATTGATAAATAATGTTACTTGTGTCCAAAGGTGATGAGATTATTATGATTTCAATAATTCAAACATAGCTTCATTGCACACCATAGCATTTTTCACACCTAGCAAAACTTGCATCAACCTTTTACTTCTACCTAAAAGACCTTATTTGATTGTGTGTAGCTTAGCAAGAAACTCTATTGCTCTTTGACTATATATACTACCCACCTTTGCCTTAAGAAGTTTATATCACTTGATTTATCTTTTATAATAATGGGAACTTATTGTCAACATCATTCACTCATACACACCTATCCTTCAAATGTACTATTATTTCCTTTACCATTGATGTGTCTATGGATATGTGTGGCTGACTTATGGCTTACATACCTATTTTATTTACTTGTTACATTTCTATATGTTCTTAGATAGGTCAGCCTATGGAATAACATTGGCTAACTAAACTATATATATGAGGTAGTGGTTATTCTTTAATCATCATGTGAATTATTTTGCTTTTAGTGCATTATTGTGGAGGTTGGCCTCTTGAAGTGGATTCACTATATTATCTAGTATTTTGTTCTTTTATCAATTATCATTGTGTAATCTCTCATTCTGCATAATATAAAAATATTCTATGCAAATATCTAAGTAATTTCATTACAAGTGGTTTTAGATCTTTGATTTGGGAAAGTTTCCTGTGGCATTTTTTTTAGATCTTGTGAGGCATGGCTTTTGGGAGTAGTGAAAGCAAAAAAACATAACTTTCAATCTAGGAGGAATTAATTTTTTTTGTCAGTGCAATATTATTCAAAACACTTTTTTGAAAAAAAATATTGGAAAGTTTGTTTTCCCCCTTGCACACTTGTAGTCATTGGATTCATCTTGATTAGGTGATCACAATGGTGTATTCTATTGTTACATTTTTTTGGTACCAAAAATTTTACTCTAGTATGGAAAGGTAATCATTGGATTCATCTTGATAAGGTGATCGCAATGGTACCATTTCTTGGTACACTTTTTTTTGGGGTAAAAACCCTCCTAAGATTTATTTATGGTATGTCCTTCAACTTGGGGAAGAAAAGGGGCACCAAAAAATCCTAAGACTCCTGCCAATGACATGGATTTTGGAACTTTAGATTTGGTGATTTCTTAGCTTCAAGAGGACAAAAAACTTGGTGAGGCATGATGACTTTTTTGTAGTCCAAGCTGATGTTTTAGGGATGTGTGGAGATATTAATGGAGTTCACAGTGAATTTAAGCATATAATTACTAAATTAACTACCCTCACATCTCAATTTTATCCTAACAATCCCCCACTTTAGCATTCAAATCCTCCTCTTAACAACTCCCATACTGGTATGAAACTGATGTTGCCAAAATTGGACATGTGTAAGTTTGATGGTAAGGATCCTCTCACTTGGATTAACCAAATTGAGAGTTTATTTGAGTTGAATCAAACCCCTAGTTCTCAGAGAGTGATGGTGGCATCATTATATATGTAACCTAAGCAATTCATTTGGTATCATTGGTTATGTGCTCAAAAGAAAAATAATATTGGTCCTATTATATGGACTATTTTTATTGAGGAATTGATAGATCATTATCAAAATAATGTCTCTGAGAAATATTTTAGCCAACTAGCCAAGTCATGGCAAATCAGACTTGTGAAGGATTATATTCATCAATTTTAGAATCTCTCTTTATGGGTGGAAAATATCACTGAGAAAAATTTGACAGATCTATTTTTGGGTGGCCTCAAATATAGCATCCAATATGAGGTTTGAATGTTTAGCCCAACATCTATATCAGAAGTTATCCTTAAGGAATGCATGATAAAAGAAAAAGAGATGGTCAAAAGGATAACTTTCACTACTAGTCATGATTGTAACTTTCTAGCACCATCATTTCCATAGCCCACCAGATTAACACAATGACAAATTGAGGAGAAGTGAGTCAAAGGGTTGTGTTATGGTTGTGATATCAAATGGATCAAAGACCATCATTGTGCTAAAAATAAGATATTGTACATTGAAGGTGCCAATGATGATTAAGATGATGCAAAAGTATATGATGTGGATGTAGAAGTTCCTGAAGAGGAATCTGAAGACTCTTAATCTACTATTGCATGCCATACCCTGTCTGGTATTAGTACTCCACAAACTCTTAAGTTGATGGGTTTCCTTAAGAAACAAAAGGTCACTATCTTGATTGATTCTGGGAGCACACGTAACTTCATCCACAGTAAGTTGGCTACTCATTTAAACTATTTCATTTATCTAGCTCTAGAACTTTAGGTTATGACTGTAGATGGTGGTATTATCAACTATTTAGGAAAATTTCATAGTATTAAGTTGGCAATGGGAGACTACTTATTAGATTCTCCTATGTTTTCTATTATGATGGGTGGAGCTTATATGTTCTAGGAGTCTAGTGGCTCACCACTTTGGGCACTATTGAGATGAATTTTTAAGAATTATTCATGCATTTTCATTTTGAAGATAGGACATTTGAGCTAAGGGGATTAAATTCTAAATCTCCCCAACTTGTTAGCTCCCATCAAATGACAAAGATTCTTTGTAAGGGTGCTGAGGGATTTATAGCTCACTTATTTTCTATGGAAGTATAGCCAACTCAGCCATCTCCACCTCTTGATTTGCAACAAATAATTGATGCTGATTATATTTTTTTTGAGACATGCTAAAAGGACTTCCACCTAGCCACATTAATGATCATATTATCACACTTATTCCTAGTAGTATACCACCCAACATCAGGCCATATAGGTGTCCCTATGCCCAAAAAAGTGAAATTAAAAATATGTTACAAGAGATGTTGGATGAAAGAATAATTCACCATAGCCAAAATGAATACTTGTCACTAGTTGTCATGGTGAGAAATAAAGATGACACTAAGAGGATGTCCCTAACTATAGAGAACTCAATAAGTACACTATCAAAGATAAGTTTCCAATTCCTATCATTAATGATTTTCTAGATGAATTGAATGGTGCTCTTTATTTTACCAAGTTAGATCTATGCTCTAGGTATCATCAAATCAGAATCCGTGCTGAAGACATACCCAAAACTACTTTTAGGACTCATGAGGTCCATTATGAGTTTTTGGTTATGCCTTTTGGCCTAACAAATGCACCATCTACTTTTTAGAGTTTGATGAATACTATTTTTAAGCCATTTTTGAGGAAATTTGTTTTAGTATTCTTTGATGATATCCTCATTTATAGTAAAAATTGGGCAGACCATTTACAACATGTGAAACAGGTACTCTCCATTTTTGGAGCAAAATCAATTGTATGCCAAACCCTCCAAATGTACTTTTTGGGCTAGTGAGGTTGAATATCTGGGTCATTTAGTGTCTTATGAAGGAGTGAAAGTGGATCCTAAAAAAATCCAAGCAATGGTAGACTGGCCAATTCCTAAGACACTCAAACAACTTTGAGGATATTTGGGACTTACTAGTTATTACTATAAATTTGTCAAAAATTATGGTAGTATTATAGCCCCACTTACATCTTTATTAAATAAATATTTCTTTCAATGGACTGATGTAGCTACCTAAGCATTTAAACAATTAAAATTGGCTATGTGCACTACTCTATTATTGGCCACTCCTAATTTTTCTAAGACTTTTGTGGTTGAATGTGATGCATCTAGGTATGGTATGGGTGTTGTACTCATGCAAGAATCCAGACCACTAGGACTTGAAATTTGTCAACTCAAGGGTAAAAATTAGCACAAGCCCATCTATGAGAAGGAAATGATGGCCATTTTGTATGCAATCCAATAATGGAGACCATATTTGATGGGTCATCACTTTCAAGTAAAACCTAATCATGATAGTCTTAAATATTTTTTAAAACAAATGTTGTCATCTGAAGAACAACAAAAATGGGTATCTGAGATGCTAGGCTATGATTTTGAAATAGTCTAGAAAAAGGGCAAGGATAATGTGGTGGCAAATGAAATATCCAAAAAATATGAATCAATTGAGGTATTTATATGTACCATAACCATTTTTTAGGAAGAATGGCTAGAGGAAGCATGCTCAAAATGGGAACATGATAGTACTTCTCATGGTTTGATTCAAAATCTTCAGCAAGGTTATGATGGATTTGAAAAATTCACATGGAAAGGTAATGCATTATGGTATAAAAATAGATTGTAACTATGTAATAATTCTCTTTTTAAACAAAAAATCCTTCAATAACTTCATGTAACTCCAATTGGGGATCATTCAGGATTTTTGAAAACCTATCACATGATCAAGCAAGATTTTTTTTGGGAAGGTCTCAAGGGGGATGTCTAGAAATATGTGGCTAGATGTATGATCTGTCAAAAAAACAAAATAAAAACTATCAAAACTCTAGGTCTTTTACAACCTTTATCTATCCCTAGCTAGCATTGGGAAGAGGTCTCTATGGATTTCATTACAGGGTTACCAAGATCTGATGATCAAAATTTTATAATAGTTATTGTAGATCATCTCAGTAAGTATGCTTATTTTTGTTCATTATCTTAGCCATTTGTTTCTAGTATAGTAGCTTTTGCTTTTCTTAATATAGTTCAAAAACTGCATGGGACCCCTAAGATCATTATCAGTGATAGAGATCCCATTTTTACTAGTAAATTTTTGGATTGAGTTATTTACATGTTTAGGCACTCAATTGGCTCATAGTTCATCCTTTCATCCTCAATTTGATGGACAAACTGAGGTAATCAACAAATGTTTTGAAAGATATCTCCATTGTTTTGTTTTTGATAAATAGGATAAATGGGTTCATTGGCTACCACTTACCAAATGGTGGTATAATACTTCTATTTATAGTTCTTCAAAAATGTCTCCTTTTGTGGCACTATATGGATACCACCCTCCATCCATCACTTTAACCTTGAAGGTCCATCCTAAATTTCATGCAGTTGAAGAACATATTCACCATCAATAGGAGGTCCTTGCAAGTTTGCATGAATATTTATCTATGGCCTAGAACCACATGAAGCAACAAGCATATCAACATAGAAGTGAGAGGAATTTTGACATTGGTGATTGGGTCTTTGTTCACTTATAGCCATAAAAATAGATGTCATTGAAGTAACAAAAAAAGGATAACAAGATGTCCCCTAAGTATTATGGGCCTTATTAGATCTTACAAAAAATTGGTAGTGTGGCCTAAAAGTTAGATTATCCTTCATCCACTTGCATACGTCTACTATTTCATGTATCATGCCTAAAGAAATTCATTAGACATAGAGTTACCATTCAAATAGAGTTACCATAATTGGATGAGGAAGGTAAAGTTATTCTTGATCTTGAGGTGATCCTTCAATAGTGCACCAAGTAACTACATTCTAGAGTAATTATAGAATACCTAATCAAATGGAAGAATCTGTCATGTGAAGATGCCACTTGGGAGGATGAAGCATTTATGCAATAGCATTCAAAATTGTCACAATATTGAGGATAATGTTGTTTTCAAGGGGAAGGGATTGTTATGCCCTTAATCATTTATGTGTATAGGGATATGTGTGGCCGACTTATGGATTACATACCTCTTTTATTTACTTGTTACATTTCTCTATGTTCTTAGATAGGTCAACCTATGTAATAACCTTGGCTAAGTAGACTATATATAGGAGGTAGTGGTTAGTATTTAATCATCATATGAAGTATTCTACTATTAGTACATTATTGTGGAGGTTAGCCCCTTGAATTGGATTTGATATATTTTCTAGTATTCTATTTTTATATCAATTATCATTATGTAATCTCTCATTTTATGTAATATAAAATCATTCTGTGTAAATATCTAAGTAATTTCATTACATTAACAGACTATAGCGCAAGATGCTTTTCTCCTAAGATCTTGTGCATTAAGAATGGAGTCTCTATCCAACTTAAGAGACTTATATTATGGTAGTGAGGAAATCAAATTCATATGAATGCATGAATAATTTCATAGAGTCCCTCTCAAATTTCTAAACATCTTCAAATTACTTACATAGTGCATTTGGTGATCTCTTTTAACATGATTATAGGTGAAAGCTAATGTGTCTTGTATGGGATGTTAAAAAGAGACCTTAAGAAGGTCAAAATAGTGATGATGAACCTTTTATTAAAATCAAATAATACCTATTTAAACCTTATTTCATTGATATTTCCATGTTTTCTAGTCTTCTCAAGACAATACCTTCATGAAGTATATCTTGACTAAGTTTGTCTTGGTTATAGATGGAGATCCATTTGTTGATTGTAAAAAATAAGACAAGGGTTGGGTGATAGAGGAAATTTATGAGTATAAATACATATCCATGGTGTTACTTCAACTCAATAATAGTTCAAACCTTTCTTAAAGACCTCAAAACATAAACTTTCCTTGAAATTGACCTTAACAGGATACTGTGGATGTTCCTCACCATGAAGGTTTTTTTCCTCTTAGGGATAACACATGTGAAAAAGAGGATAAAAATTATTTAAATGAGTTTGGATGAAATTTTTAACCCTCATTAATTTTATTTAATTACTACTTCACTAAAGGGCCAAAACCAAGAAAAGTTTGCCTCTTCGGTTTTAAAGGCACTCAAGAGCTAGTCAGTGATTTTCTCTTAATGTGTGAGTATAAAGACTTTGATTGAATTTAAAACACTTATATAAGGTTATTTTTAGACCCATTTACCTAATCCAATATCTGGGAGAGTTAATTTTTCAAGACAGAGGAGTACAAGACAAAAACTACCCCCCTTGATGAGTTATCCAAGACTGCACTAAAATAGTTTTTACTTAGCATGAAGAAACAAAGGCCTTCCTCCTAAATCAAACACTTGGATAAGATTTTTAATGATTTAAGTGAATTTTAATTCCTTATGTAAACCTTATAAGGTGATTTAAGCTCCATTAATGGTAGAAACCCTATTTCATGCCTAGTTTACAGCCAATAAGCTTTCCTTACCTCTACTAGTTCTTATGATTAAATATAATTATATAGGCCTAAGAGGGGATATTAGGGAAACTGTGGATTAATTAATATGATATTTGAGCTTTTTTACCAAGTAAAACCCTTAAAACATGTTTAATCATGGGTTTAGAAGGCCCAAAAGTACATCTTCATGCACCCAAACTCCTCTCCTCCAATCCAAATGACACTTGAAATGGTCTTGAACATGTCGAAATAAGTTAAAAAATTCCATAAAGAGGTGTAATAAAGTCAAAACCAATTTAAATTCTTCAAAAGGTCACTTTTTCACTTAAATTTTCTATTTAGAAGCTTCTCAAGTCATATAATGCACTTTTGAAGGTCTTTTGGGCAAATTGGCTTCGTTAGACATCATTTTTGACTTGTTAGAATATATTAATTTTTTTTTAAATCTCCTTTCTTACCTTTAATGCTTCAACACCTTGGAAACCAACTAGTTCCTTCACTTGTAGCTCAAGACCCATTTCTAAGCCTTTTCCTTAAAATATCCAAATTTACCTTAAACCTTTCTAAAAGTGTTTCAAAAGAGTGCAAGGACATTGATGTGGGGCCATGAAGTTAATCTTCTCTATCCACCATTGGATCATCCACTACACTAGGACCCTACACAACTCCCCACACCACATCAAGACTTTCCAAGATACTACATTGCATTATCAAGTCAATACTAGAAAGAGAGTAGTCATTAAGGCAAGATGTCACTAAATGGTCTAGGAGAGTGTTCTGATCCATCTAAGCAAAAGTTTTTTATCTATATCAATTTTTCCAACACGACCCTAAGATGATATCCATTATATTTTATGTGATTTTGAATCATTTACATTATAATCTACTCTTAGGTAAACCATTGATTTATGCAATGGAATTTGCACCATAAACTTTGCATCATTTCTTAAATGTTGTCCATAAAGGATGTTTATACACATCCCATGGATTATAAACCTTTTAAATACTATAAATTCAACAAAACCTAGTGATGGATGCATTCCATAATCTAATGATTTTCATTTTACTAGAGATAATTCATACAATATTAATTTTTATAGTCAATCAAAACTAATAAAAATACTCAAATCTAAATACATTAATAAATAAAGAGATAATAGAGGACATAGAGAACAACTTTGACACATAAAATAGAAAATACTAGATCTTCTCTCAATAGTTAATTCATAAAATCTTGACTAGATATCCATGGAAGAAGATGATAGTGATGATGATGAGATTGAATTTCTTAAAAACATAGAAGAATAATTCTCTCATCTAAACTTTACATCCACTGTCCTAGGAAAATACTAGAATGATTCAAACATGGTGAGCAACATTAAATTGGATAAATAAAAGGCATATCTATAAACACTTATAATGATATAAATGAAAAAATTATTTGAATATTAATTCATGACAAGATACTTAAATGATAAGTGTTCCATTGAGATAGTTCTTCACCAAATTTATCATGACTATAAAATGAGGCATAACACATTGCATGATATATCAAAGGTGAATACCAAGTTATTGTGATATATTTAGTACATAATGTAGAGCTCATAAATACAAAACTAGATATCAATTTGTATATTACTATTCTATAAGACAAACCTAGCACTACATTATAGTTGTTACTTGATAAAATTTTGATTTCTCTACATATCACTTAACATGGAGTTGTGGGAAGATTAAAAAATCAAGAGGTAAAATAATTTCTTGGTTATCATAGAGTAATAAGGAATGAGATAGAGGGTTTTGAAACATTATAATAAAATATTTATAAATTTAAAGATGAAAAGATCATCACAATAATGTGGATATAGAAAAAACCACCAATATTGGTTTATAATAAGACTCAATATAGATACATAACACATAGAGAGTAAAAATTTCCATAAATAGACTCATTAACTATTTGGGTTAAATAACATATAGTTCAAGATGGGAGAAGGCACTATAGGGAAGACAAAGGATATGGAGATGGGAGAGATAGGTATACATTACCTAAAATAAAGGAATATTGTCTTCCATAGGCTAAAGTAGTCAGAGGAGATAATGGTGGAAAATAAAATATCAAGGTTATTATCCCATCCACTATTGGTAAGGAATCCATACTGGAAATTTTAGATGTTGAAGTAGATCTAGTGGAGTACTGAAATAGTATCATTGGTGAGTTTAAAATGCATAGACCAAATATTAATTTTGTAAGAGATTGGGTCAAAATAATGTCGTCTTTGAAAGTAAGTATGTAGATTGCATCCATGTCCAATGGTTTCTTGTTGTTCTCCTTATTGAACTATGAGGAATGTGTTCATATTCTTGGGTGAGGGCCCTAAGTCTTAGGTAATTTTTTCTTGTTGTTATAAAAATAGAATTATGGGTTTAAACCATTTAAGGAGTATCCTAACACTTTCCCTCTTTAGATTCGACTTCCATGTCTCCCACTGGAATTTTGGAAGAATAATATCCTAATGGGGATTCCAAATTATATTGGTTCCCTTGTTGTTATTGATTTAGTGATTAAAATAATAAGTAGACTTATTTTATCTAGAATCTATGTCAATGTTTATGGTGAAATAGTTTTACCCAAGTCCATTAAGCTAAAATCCAAATTTGGAATTTAGATGCAAAGCATCATGTATGAAAGAGTAGACAAATTTTTCTGTAAGTGTTAAAAATTTGGTCATAAATGTGGGAACAAAAAATAAGATTCTTAGTAGGTTATGACCCCAACACCTACAAATAATATTCTCCTTGATGAGGTGTTCATTTCATAAGGTATGGTAGATTGAAAGATGCCTTTTTGAATAAAAGTAAAGTTTGGACAAGCTTTGAATTAGATGAAAGAAAGAGGATTGACCGATGGTCCAATCAAGACAAGGAATGGTAGCCTATAAGTTATATTATCTCTTAACTTAGATGTCAATCCAACTAATGAAATGAATAATTTGAAAGATATGGAATCTACACTGCCTCAAACTAATATAGGACTTAATCTTGGTTATGATCATAATTACAAGATAGAGCTACCTTCTAAAGGGTAGTGTATCAACAACGGCTTGACTATAATAAATGAGGATCCATTCAAAGAATGTATAGCTATATTAGATAGTGATTTGGAACTTGTTCCCAAATTTTCTAGTAAGAAATGCTCCTTTGATTTCTACACACTGGTGAAGGAAAATAGAAACAACCTAAAAAAACTAGGAAGGATCCCTTCCAAGATCCTCAAGATGGTGAATGAAAAATATGTATTTGGATCACCATTAAAATTCTTGTTGGAGCCAGAATTAATAATGCCTGACTATAGAATAGCTAATAACATCATTATTAACTTGGCCATTCCTTGGAGCCTATTTATCAGTGAATAAGGGGTGGAGTTTTTGAATTTTGAACTTTTGATTTTTTGCTCATGGATATTGATTGTCATATTGTTGCATCTAGTTTGCTTGACTTATCTATTAGCGGATACTTTGTCTAGGATTTTGTTTTGATTTGATACTAATTTATCTATCTCTTTGGTGGATGGTATTTATTTGGAGTTGAGTAGACATTTTTTATCAACTACACTAATGGCTTCTTACTATTGTAACTTTATTGGGATTTGTGCTTGGTTTCACTTCTATTATAATAGTTGAATAACATTGGATATCTTTTTAATTTGGTTTTTTAATTTTATTATATCAGCCTTAATGTGATTTTATTTATTCCTATTTATTTATAAACTAGTATGGTTTGATCATTAGTAGTGTCATTTAGAGGTTTCAAGTTCCATCAGGGGTCACTATATTTCTCTTTGATGGGATTATCTATTGGTTAGGTCCATTTAATCACAATGTTAATTGGGCCTCCTATGTTTTGGATCCCTGAGGGAGCCCTTCCTCTTTGGGCATTTATTTTTGGGGACCTAGGCCCCCTTATGCGTAGGGTTGCTTCTTCTTTCTGTCTTTCTTGCTCTATCCCATGGGGAACTTCATTGGTTATTTTTATAGTGGTTCTTGTCCCACCACTATTTAGGCCCTTTTTGTACTTCACTATAACTACATCTTTTGGCTAGGTTCTCTTTGTTCTCCTAGTTAGTTATTTCTATCCAAGAGGAGACCTGGTCCTCTTGGTGTATCTTTTGATAGGTTCCCTATTGTAATCTTGGATAAATATTTCTAACTAGGGGAGACTCAAACCTCTTGATGTGTCTAGGGATGGTACCCATACCAATCATTAAAGGTGGGCTTAATCTAATATAAACTATTTAGGTATACATAGAATAAAATTATCAAATGAGACATTTAGGTTGATGAATACTAAGAGAAAATAAATGCAACCTTACATTATTATAAAGTTAAGGCATAATGTAGATGAATTGTTACACATTATACATTTTGACAAATTGATCAAACATATTACATTTCTAATAGCTTTTGGGTTGAGGTTGTCAATACATTGATATTGTGAAGCACCCTAGTGTTATAGGCTACACTTGGATAAAAAGGGTTCAAATATATGTAGGTTATAGCTGATATTCCAAAGATATGCATTACCTTTTTCTATAAGGAAATAAAATAAATATTCAATACGATAAGAAATGAGTGATAAAAATTCAAATATTAAAGGGAAAATTAAATGTTATTATTTCATAAGATAAATCATGAACCATCATATACAATTGAATAAAATGCAAAAGATGTGTTTAAAATCTAATAAATAGAAAAATAAAAAATGAATCTAATTGGTGTATATAGATATGATGATGATAATTATGATGACATATGGGCATTTTATGAGATTACATATCTATATTTGACCACTTTATCACTAGAGTCTCCACATGAGTTTACACATCTCTTGGATGTCATCTTAGCCTCTAAACTTCAAATAATTCATTATTAAAAAAATCAAAAAATAATAATAAAATAAAAATATTCAGAGATAAAAAAAATATGACCTATCCATGATATGTGTTAGTTTACATTATTCATTTATGTTATTTATCATATACATTGTAGATTACATATCTATTTGTTGCACAAATGTTTTTCATGTTATACATGAGTGGGATGCAAGATATATAGGCTATATATGACATGTGGAGATACAAATGTAGGACATTATTACACTTAGAGGCTTCCTTTTTACATTGGGGGAATGCCCATACTAATGGACATCTTGTTACACTATATATGTTTTATCTTTATATGAAGATTTTTTTGATCATATTGAGATAATTAGATTGATTACATATGAATAAATTTTGCATTTACCATTTATAGTGATATATGTTATGGATATTATAATTTAATATGTGTAATGATGACATGGGTTTATTTTTTTGACTATCTTTTCTTGATCTATTCATGTGTGATGTTGATTATTATTACATGGTTATCCTTTATTGTGCATTATATTATATAATGATTGTTGAGTGGAATTATGTGTTACATTACATGCATACATGAGTGATTATTGATGATTGTTACATTGAGTGATGGATATGTGCATGGATTTGGGGGATAATTCCATGGGCATTTTTCATAATGTGATCATGTTATTGGCATAACATGATCACATTATTTAAATTATGGATTGGAATTTATCAAACCATAATGTTATCATGTTAATACATAACGTGATTTCTTTAATAGATAATGTGATCATGTTATTTTAAAATCAATAACTCAATTGTGTTATTATAAAATTAATAATCATGTTCCTTTATTAGGCACATATGTGGATGTGAACATGCACATGAATCTAATCTTAACTCAAAGCTTATATTTACTACTCTAAATGTTAAGTATAAGTTTACATTTATAACTTATAATTTAAATTTATTTTAGTAAATATAAGAAATTAGGGTCACTCTACATCTGATAGAGTTTGTCTCATATCTACATGACTTACGATATGGAAAATAGTTTTTTAAAATATAATTTGGTCAGTATTTAGGCATATTTAAGGTATATGTATTGAACCTATGGATTTTAGGGCATGAATTTTGCAATTGATGTTCATTGTTGGTAAACATATAGTCATTTTTTAGGTTTTTATGCCTTCTAAATTGCTTCTTAGTATTTATAGGAGTCCTAGGTTTGTCAAAATTGAAGTTTACAAATCACTCACTTTTAATTTAATTAATGGTATTGATATTGGGGTAGCATAGATCACATTGATGGCTTATACACATCAAATGACCACTTTGTGTTAATTTCACTTATGCATCATCCCTCCCTCATACCTAATCACTTCCTACTCATCCCTCATCACCCCTAATCACCCTCTCATCATTCCTCATTGTCCAAAATCACTCCCTCATTGACCCTCACTATCCCTCATCATCTCCAATCTCTCCCTCATCATCCCTAATTACTCCCTCATTGACATAAATATCCCTCATCATCTCTAATCACTCAATCTTCATCCTTCATTATCTAAAATCACTCCCTCATTGACCCTCACCATCTCTCATCATCTTTAATAACTCCCTCATCATCTCTAATCACTCCCTCATTGGCTCTCACCATCCCTCATCATCCCTAATCACCACTTCATCATCCCTAATCACCCCCTCCTCATCCTTCATCATCCTTAATCACTCCCTTATTGACCCTCATCATTCCTCATCATTTATAATCACTCACTCATTGTCCCTAATCACTCCCTCATTGTCCCTTACCATCTCTCATCATCCTTGATCACTAATTCATCATCCCTTATCATCTATAATCACTCCTTACCCATCCCTCATCACCCCTAATCACTCCCTTGTCCTCCATAATCACTCTTTCATTGACTCCCACCATCCCTCATCATCATTAATGACTCCCTCATCATCTCTACTCAATTCCACCTCATCCTTAATCACTCCATCCAATACATTGATGGTGTTGTTTTGGGGGGATTTAAAAATTATAGGAGATACAAGTGGAGTGTTGAGTGCTAGCATAAAATATAATACATAATGATCAAAATGATGTGGAGGCAAATTTGAAACATAAATATTTAGCACCTATGAAAAAATATGGGCTTATTAAAAATTATGTAATTCACAATTGAAGATACACTAGAAAAAAGAGAAGCAAATAAAACCTCCTTATCACCAAAAATGGGTAGTAAATATGAGGATCACCAAGCTATGTGCTTTCCTAAAACCAATCATTTATTTTCCATATGAGGACATTTTATGATCCAAATAATTACATTGAAGGCCTTATATTTATATGTCTATTGATAGATCCATCATACTAGAGAGTGGAAAATAATTTTCAAATGATTATAAGAAGTTGTACAAGATTGGAAAGTGGTACTTAATTCATAACTTCAATAATATTCAATCCAATGAAAAGTGTCACACTATGAGCTCTCTACTTTCACAAATAGAGAAGTGGGTACAAGTTATCTAGATCTATAAAAGGGTAAGTATAAAATAGATTATAAAACCAATAATATGTCGGTACTAAAAATATTTCTACTTCCCCCAATAATAAATTATATGATTTACAAATATTGTTTCATTAATAAATGTAGATCAATGGTGAGACAATACACTTCATCATTTCTAATGGATGTTAAAAGAATTTAATTTCTCCTAAAGAATATTTTCAAAAATTGAAACTTAAATTGATGCATCATCCATAACCATACACTAGTTTATGGTCTAGTGTAGGCCTTGATAAATGGATCACTTAGTAGTGACATTTGGTGTACAAAATCAAACTTTTTAAAGATGTAATCCTTTGTGGCATATCACCATTAGAGGTGTGTGATGTTTTACATGTGGTCAACCATATATTTACCATTGACATGTAGTATATGAAGTAAATCCTTTAAATTTTGTGATACATTATCATTTTATGAAATACCATATATCATAGTTAGTTCATAAGATTTCAGTCATTAGTTCCAAGAAGTGCAAGAATCTTGTCAGATTTAGAAAGAAGTATACCCTTTATGATAGAAATTAAATGTAATAACATCCTTATGGCACAATATCATAGTGTGGTTTTTCCAACAATAATAAAGACAAAATAATTGAACCATATACTAGATGAATACAAGGATTTATTTCAATCACCTAAATAAGTTCTTACTTACTATACACTAAACAATACTATTGGTGGATCGCTTAACTACCTCTAACTCAAACCTCTTTATTAAACATATAATTTTTAGAGAATGAATATATCAAGTTTTAGATCCATGAAATCATGGATAATGGACAAATCATGCCCAAATCATTGCCTTACAAAATCCCAATTGTGCTTTCACCAAAGAAAGATGGGACATGAGGTTGTGAATCAATCAAAAAGGTATTAACAAGATTAAAGTGAAGAAATATTATCCTCATCTAAATATTAAGGCATTTTTTTGCCATATCCATGGTGTAGAATTATATTCCAAAATTGATCTTAAGTTTAAGTATCATTATATTCATGTTGAACCTCTAGACATTTGGAATATAGTCTTAAAAACAAAGGAAGGATTTATTGACTAGATGGTTATGCATTTTAAGTTAACTCATGTAGTGAATTCATTAATTGAGATTTTGAATGACATCCTTAGGCCCTTTAACTATGTCATTTTTTAAATTTACCTTGATGACATCTTAATCTTTAGAAAACATGGGATGAACATCTACACCATGTTGAACTAGTGTTTTATATTTTGCATAAACATATTTTTATGATAACATGAATGAATGTTCATTTTTCATGTAAGAGATAAAATATTTGGGATACAACACACATAAGGAGTGCATGTATGAACCTAAACAAGATTCAATTTATATAGGAATGGGAAACACCAAATAACTTTGCATAGAGTAATATCCCCTCTGGGATTTAGTATAATAGCATAAATTTTAATTTTATTTTTTTAATTTCATGTATTCATAAATTAGACTTCACCATGAGAATCTTATTAGTGATCTAAATTAAATTCACTATGTTAAAAAATAATAGACATGTAATAATACATTAGTTACTTATCACCGTAATAATAAATAAGCAATTCAAGTACAATGTTAATTTACTCAATTTTAATAGCATATATTCCAACAAGTAAATACATAATTTCAGCTAATACAATATTATATCCAATTTTAATACAATATATTCCAATAAATAAATACACAATTTCAGCCATAATTGATGCAATATTATATCCACTATTGTCAATGTGCTAATGAATAAATATTGCATTTTCATCAAGAATAATGTCACAATAATAAATATTATACAAGATAAAAGGCTCCACATAGCATGAGTCTTAACAAACTTAGGTATCATATGGTAATCTCAAGTGTAATCTCCAAAAATTAATGACGTGGGGATGGAGATCATCATCTGAGTGCATTTCCACACCAACCACAGACCATTGATCCCGTACAAATCCCTCAACTATGGAATGGCCCTCCCTTCATAGATGGGTAGATAGTGATGATGTGGGAATTTAGAAAGACAAGCTAGTACCCATGTGCTATAAGATATCTAATACATGATGTGTACCATATATAAAATATGTTCTAACTTGATATCATACAAACATGTAAATAAAACATATAAAATGATAATGTTTAACTAAACATTACTTTGGCCAAAGTTTTCAAATATTTAATGATCTCAAGGATCAGTTAAATTCATACACACCACTTAATAAAAATACCCTCATCTTGCATTGATGGTATTAAATAAGCTAATGAAGTCCATCTCACTACTTATTTAGCACCATAGATGCAAGATTTGGTTAATTAAAACATAACCACCATATTCAGTCGGATTACTTCCTATCAGTAGGCATAAAACATGCTAAGTATGGAAATAATCAAAGTACATACATTTATCCCATCAAACATATGTAATGAATCTCAAACAAATTATTTATTACATAAATAATAAATGTAAACAAGTATAGTCCTTATTTAGAAAATACCATCTAGATATATTTATACTTAGTATACTTGTTACTAAATCTCAAAATTAACTCATATGTAGTACCATCTATGACAAACAATATTTATCATAGTTTATTTCCATTTATATACTTCACAAGTTACAACAAACTAGTCATAATTAATTTCAAGGCTCATATTAAATAATAATTTGACTTTCATATTAATTATTCATACATTTAATGAGTTTTATGCATATAATCATGGTATATTGCATTATAGATTTTATAATTTAATTAATAGTTATAACATATACCATATTTAAATTCATATATCTCATACTAAAATTATATGATATATATGTGTATATGCATGTATTTCCTTTATACATATATATACCACATAAATGTACAAGTACATATTGAATTTATATAAAATATATACTATATACATGAATCTGCATACATTTTAAAAATATTATACTATATAACTAATAGAGTATCCATTATGCTCTGAGTATTTGTATTTTGTGCTCATAGATTATAATGTATACATCTATTATTCATTCAAATTATATCTTCATATATTTTGAACAAAAAAATATAAATACCTATTCTGCAATTATCATACTAAACCAAACATAAGATTTTTATTTTTTCCTCAAACTCCTATTATCTTTACCCTTGTATTGACTTGTAAGTCATAATCCATGATCAATAGAAAAATATAAAAAATCCATTTTCTTCCATTCACCCTTAATTTGGGTTCATTAAATATAATAATATTTAAAAAACAAGTTTTTAACTTAACTATCAAACTCATAATTCATACTCATACCCCTTCGATTTATTTTAATAGTGTGTTCAACCTTAGTTTCACAAACATAGATGAAAACCTAGTTGACATTCAACTCCAAATAAAAAGAACTATATAACTACAATTCCAATGCACAGCCAACATAATGACTTCTTTTGAATAGTTTACACATAGACAATCTTATGATTTCATCATAAGACATACATACATACATATATATATACATAATATATATACATATATACATATACATACATGCATACCCATATGTTTGTATGTATGTATATGTATATATATGTGTGTGTGTGTGTATACACACACACACACACACACACACACACACACACACACACACACACACAGACATATACATATATACATATACATACATACAATCATACATATATATACATATATACATATACATACATGCATACATATACATATATATATGTATGTATGTATGTATGTATGTATGTATAGATCTATACATACATACATACATATATATATATACATACATACATATATATACACACATACATATATATACATAATACACACACACACACACACACACATATCATGTTAAGTTTAAGGTTTGACGCAATCGACTAAGTTTATGAAATACAATGATTACACCATAAGATTTTATAACATGTTACATATTTTTAAATATAAAAATGGCTTGAATCAAATACCCAAACCACATAAACATTATACAATCATATATAGTGATTGTATACATGTGTATGTCTAGAAATCCAAAAATACATTTATCCATATCATCCAAGATATCCATAACATATATACATTGTATGTACTTTAAATGGGCATACCATTCTCCTCTTTCTAAAATTATTCCATTTAAATATGAAACTAGAAGGTTATATGAAATCTAGATACAAGTATAAATTTTCCCTAGGATGACATTAATTAACATCCAATCCAACCATAAAACTACTTAAACAATCCTAGATATTATATCTCAAGGAAATCAAAACATTTACACAGTTTTTTATCTAAGCTTAGGGTTTCTAAAATATATTCCCTAATGGTTTTATACAAGCTCAGGTATTTGAATATGCATGGTCCATTTTATATGGAATTTAAGGTTTTAAACAAAATACATAGTCTTTTATGTATATATTAAAACCCTTGTAGTACTCTAAATTTTCATGGCTTGAGCCTATATTGAACACACTAAGTTAAAGTCTATCCTATCATATAAGTACACATAGTTCTAGCCATCACATTTTAAGGAATTTGGGGATATAGATTTAGTTCTATGGATGGCTAAGCCATCCATAAGGCTAAATATATATCAATTTTACAATACATATAATGAAAATTATCCAAACCCTTAGTAAATGAATATACATAGAATTTATTGTGTTCATTCAAAAAAATAATGAAATTAGTTCATCTACATCAAAATAACTTCTGATTCTATAATTACTTGTATATAATTTATTTTTCCACCCTCTTCTCTCTATTCACTCTTTCTTCTCCTTTAGTGGTGTATGTCCCCTTTCTATCTTTCCCTTTTCCTTTGTATTCTTTTCTCCATTTACCCAACTGCCACTTTCTCCTTTAGACCCACAAAACTACCATCCATCACCATATTCATCATGCAATCTCCTCCAACTTAAAAAATAGTTTGAGATTTAAATTGATGATTAACTCAAGTAACATAGGTTAGAAACCCTAAAATATTCACAAAAATTCCTAATGATATTAATAATTATTTTAATAGCTATAACAAAACATGCATGTTCACTGACCCCCATGCACCAACCTATGATCATCCAAGTATTATCATTACTAATGATAACTATCACTCATAAGTATTCTTAATATAGAACTAATGTCTATATATTCAAACATTATCTAGGGGTTATTCATAGGATATATTAGGTAGTTATTAAATCAACTTAGCAAGGATCAACATTATCATGGCTTCAAATAACAAATTGGCTAGTGTAAAGTCAATAACAAGATTTTGACTATAATAACAAATCAAACAGCCATTATACCAACATCAAACATAATTTTATTATAAAAACATAATTTTTTATCATTATAACTATATATACTATCCCAAATGTCTTTAGCTATCTTTTATACACAAAGGCAATGAGTTGAAACAATGATATTTCTTGAATATCATAATAACTAGCTAATGTATTAATACATTTTAAAGACACTCCAGTTAGTATATAATAAATAGTGGGTAAATACTAAACATATATATTTACTTACTCATAAAATCAATAGCATCAACAATCATGAATACAATCATATGATATGATCATAAATCAACATTATGCACTCAATGCAATCACACAATTAGATCCACATAAGCATTAAACTAAAACTAAATCATAACTAAATCACATAATCAATCATCTAAATGTAGATTAAAAATGGCATACTATAGCTAACAATTCAAGCAATTTGATTACTGAGTTATTAGTGATGTTAAAATCGCACTCTATTACTGTGAGCATTTTTTCTAGCCTAATTGGCAAGGAATTTTTAGGGTTAGATGGTGTAGTATGTGGTCTTGATCTACCATGCCATCTATGAAATAAGGTGGAAGTTAGGGTAGTTTAAATTAGAGTGGTGAATGATTTTACACTTAAATAAATGATAATTTTATCATGCCCTAATGTATCGATTCTAGGATCTATGAAAATATAAGGATAGAGTAAGGAAAAGGTGGTGGAGAGTGAGGGACAAAGAGTGTAGCCTCTGCATCAGCTAGGTAAGGTGACATCTATATTAAGGGGATGGAAGGAGAGAATAAGGAGTGCAATAGGGCATTTATCTACCCCAACAAAATTGGAAATTTGAGCAACTAGGGTATCCTTGGGTTTTGTGTTCTCCCTCTTTTATCATTTTAGGGTTTTGAGTGTGGAAAAGAAACCTCTAGTTGTCAAATTTACAAATAAAGCTTTAGAGTAAGTTTTAGATGGTGAAGGTTGGTATGCGAAGAGGGGCCTAGTCTGCTATTTTGATAAGTTTTGGCCTTCTCTTCCTATTCTTCACTAATAGATTTTAGATTCTTGGCAGTCTATGTTGGAAGCCAATATGGAAATTTATCCTTGTGCTAAAGGTTTTTTATTGTGTTTTTTGATATTTTGGCTAATTATAATAATATTTTTCAAGTAAAATCTTGGAGTTGTGAAAACCACCTTATTCTTTTGAAACCCTAGTTTCTTAATTTTAACCCCTTGATAGAAAATATTTCTATTCAACCCATCTCAGTGAGGCTACCATACCTTCCACTCCAATTTTGGATTGAATCCAATATTTTATTGATTGAAGATGCATTGGGAGAGTTAATGCTTCTTCATTGAATTATTCTTGCATTACTTTTTCTAGGATTTTAGTTTGTTTAGATATTACTCATGATCTTCCTGAAAGGGTTGAGTTAAAAATAGATGATAGGTATTGGTCTCAAACCATTATTTTTTAAGGGATACACTTTAGATGCCATTTTTTTCAAATTGGTCATCTTTTTGCTTCCTATCAAAAATCCAAGTGGAAAATTGAGTCTTCATAGGGGAAGGAGGCAAGTGAGGAGCATCATATAGTTTTTTTAGACAATGATCTTGATTTACCATTAAGAACTATTTTATAGGTTTTATTAGAAAATAATTTGAAAAATGTATTACCTTTTGTGTCCATACCTTTGAATTATGAGTTACTTAGATCTATTGGAAAAAGTGTTGTGGATTTGGTTAGTAATAATAAAGCATACAGAGTTAAACCTATGGATGGGATTTTTTTGTTAAGTTTAGAATCAAATAAATACGGTAATAAATAAGAATGGAAGGTTATTAGAAGTAGGAAAAAAGGTTGTCTCATTCCTACCTCTCCTCCTAAGACTTTTAATATTCATTACAGAATAAGGAAGGATGAGAATTAGTAATATTAGGATTTTTTTATTAAATTTTTTTATTTATCTAAAGATAAAGTATTTTTAATACTTTCATTATGTTTGATTCATTTTTATTATGTTGGATAGATGACTTGACAATTAATACTATTAAGGCAAGTTTTTTTTTTATTTTTTGATATTTTATGTTTTTGGGTAAGGGACCCGTATAACCCTAATATTGATAAAAAAATATAATTCAAGTAATGCATATAAATAATGTTAACTATCATGGTGTGTGTGTGGGTTTATAGTTATTCCTCTATCATCTCCCAACACCTCCATCTATTCCATCATCTATGATGATGCTCTCCCTCTATCATGTTTTAAGGGATGGATCTATCCTGCATCCACCTCATGATAAGAAGATATTTAGTCTAGAACATCAATATATATCCATAAATATTGTTGTATACTAAAAAACATGATCATAATGTAATTATAACTAACTCATAGTAATTTAATCATGTAATCTAAGCAACATACAACTATCCTATATACAACATATGACATACAACTTAATTAAATAGTAGTTAATCACTCTAACAACCATAATAATCCACAGATAAAAGGTTATCAAGATTAGATAAAAATTGACATGTTACATCCTTCCCCCTAAATATGGTCATCGTCCCAATGAAATCTATTCAAACACTAGTTCTAAAATTTAACTTTAATCAATAAAGAATAAAATAATATCCAATAATGCATCAAACAAATAAATGTGGAAATAGTTTGTATAACTAATCATAATCTTCCCGAGTGGCACTATCCTTAGAGTATTGGTCCCATTTAACCTTGTACTATGACACTTATTTATTACACAAATGGATTTTGTGAGTATCAATTACTCTAATTAGTTCTACCATGACCACCCTGGGATCCAAAACTTGTAAAGCATTCCAATCCAACACATGTGAAGGATTAGATATATACTTTTTAAAATAAGACACATGGAAGACATTATGTAAAAGATCTAGGGCTAGTGGCAATGCAAGCCTATAAACTATAAGGTTAACCACTACCAAAACCTCAAAGGTTCCCACATATCTCAATGAATTTTTCTTTGAGTTCCCAAATTTAATCGATCTTTTCTAAGGCTTAACCCATAGAAACACTTTATCACCTACTAAAAATTACCTAGCTTTTATCTTTAGATCAACATAAATCTTATGTTTATCATTGGCCTCGGTTAACTTCTACCTAATTATCCTGCCTTGATCTTCCATTTCTGAAAGCATCTTAGGTGCAAAGACTACCTTGTATTCCAACCTATCCCAATTGATTGGTGTTCTACACCTTCTTCCATATAAGCCTTCAAATGGGCCCATATTCAATGTTTGATTGGTATGAGTTATTGTAAGAAAACTCAACCAATCAAAATTACTCCTCCCACTTATATTGTTGATCCATGTGACACATATGAAGGAGATCCTCTAAAACTTGATTAACTCGTTATGTTTGACCATCAATATGTGGCTGATATATAGTGTTAAAGTTTAGTTATATACCCAGAGCTAAATTTAGAGTCAACCAAAACCTATAAGTCATCCTTAGATCATGATTCAAAATGATCTTCTCTATAAAACCATGAAATTGATACACTTCTTTTATGAATATCTTTATAAGATAGGTGCATCATCAGTCAATTTTCCTAGTATAAAATGAGCTACCTTAGTTTTTAGGCTACTACCAAGATCATGGTATGCATGTTTCATGATAATGGTAAACCTTGGAGAAATTCCATACTAATCACATACCACTTCCTTTCTAGTATGTCATGTGGATATAACAATTCATCTGAATGCACATGTTTAGATTTCACATGTTGACATTCTAGATAATAAGACACAAATTCCATTGCATCTTTCTTGATTCCTTTCCGAAAATAGAATGGTTTAAGCTCAACCATGATCTTGGTTACTTCTAATTGTCCTAAATATGGAGCATTTTGTAATTATTTTAGAATTTTACTCCTCAAAATCTCTCTTTTTGGTATATACATCCTTCTATTGTACCATAAAATAGCATCATTCTCTATTCTAAATCCTTTATACTTAGGATTTTAAGCATTCTCAGACAATGCTTTCTTAACCTAATTATAGAATTCATATCTTGATAAGAATTTGATCACTTGATAAATGAAATTACTCTTGATAGCAACCATGGATGTTATATACCTCCTACATCTTAGGGCATAAGCAACTCTATTTTCCTTGCCTTTGATATAGTTAATATTGAAATCATAATCAGATAAGAACTCTAACCAGTGTATTTGATTATCATTTAGATTTGGTTGGGTGAAGATGTAATTGAGTCCTAAGTTATTAATTTTGAACTCAGCCATTTTTTACAACAAATAAGGCCTTCAAACTTATAAAGCATTAACAATTACTACAAGTTATAGGTCATGAGGGGTATAATTCACCTTATAAGGCTTTAGTTTCCTAAATTCATAAGATACCATGCACCATCCTACATAATAACTCCTCCAAGTCTATCCCTAGATGCATTAGTGATAATTGAGAATTGACCATTAGGATTCAGAACTCTTAGCATTGGTACTAAAGTAATACTCCTTTTTAGTTCCTAAAAATCTAATTCACACTTATCTAACTAGATAAAACTTTGATTCTTTCATTGAAAAGAGGTAATTAATTTAACTATCTTAGAAAAATTTGGAACAAATTTCCTATAATAGCCTATTAATCCCATGAAACTTCTTACCTTGTACACATTCTTTAGTGCCAACCACTCCATAATAGCTCTTATCTTTGTTGGGTCTACTAAAATACCATCTGCACAAATAATATGTCCTAGATACTACACTTTCTCTTGGAAAAATGCACACTTAGACAGATTACCATACAACTTGCATTTATTTAAACATTACAAAACCAATTCTAGATGTTGAAGATGCTCTTATTCATCCTTAGAATATATGAGGATGTCATCCAAAAAACTAGAACAAAGTGATCTAGATAATCTCTGAACACATGGTTCATGAGATTCATAAATGTTATAGGAACATTTGTAAATGCAAATGGTAACAATATGAACTCATATTTCTCATATCGAGATCTAAACATATTTTTTTGAATATCCTCATCTATTATTCTCAATTGGATATACCCTAATCTAAGACAATCTTAGAAAAGATTGTTTCCCCTTACATCTAATTAAAAATATCATCAATACAAGGTATAAAATATCTATTCTTTATTTTCACCTTGTTCAACATTTTATAGTTTATACATAAGTGAAGAGTACCATCCTTCTTTTTGAAGACAACTGGTGCACCCCATAGTGACACACTTGGTCTAATCAACCCTTTTGATAACAACTCCTAGAGTTGAGCCTTTTATTTAACCAATTCAGTGGTTGTCATCCTGTACAATGCCTTGGACTATAGTTTTAATCCAATTATGATATCAATTTAGAACTCAAACTCACATTTGAGATTCAATCTTGGCAATTCCTCTAGAAACACATCATGAAAATTCCTAAAAAAAGAATAATCTTCAATGGATGGTTCCTTAAATTCTTCCATCTCATTTTATTTAACAATAAATGTTTGGCACCCTTTCCTCTAAGCCTTCTTGAGTTGCATTGCATAAATTTTCCTAAGCTTCAACTCTCTTTTTTTAACTTGAATTTGTGTCTAATATTTAAAATCATTTTAACACTCAACCTTTTTTAGATAGAAGTCAACCTTGGCTTGATGTTTTTCAAGCCAATTGACTCCTAGGATCACATCATATGACCCTAGTGATATTTCATAAATATCCACTATTATTGTGAATTTAGGCAACCTAATCTCAGCTTTAACTAAACACTTGTCAACTTTGACCTTTGACTCATTCCCATATTTTACTAACCATGCATTTTCCATAACTCTAGCTTTTCTAGATAACTTATTAAGCATTGTAGCAGCAATAAAATATTATGCAACCACTATATCTCTCAAGATAGAAATTAGATGTTCAAACAAAAAACATAACAATTTTATGGGTGAAACTTAGAATTCATCTTATTGATTGTCAACTATTGCATGAATCTATTTCTAAAACATCCCTTATTACAGAGTAGAACTCTTGTTATTCAACTTATCTTTGGTACACTCATGAGTAAATGGTTACCTCCAAAAATGAAGCAACCACCAAGTGGTCCTTCCCTGTTAGACTATTGGTTTCCCTTGAAACTATCACCAAGTTTCCTATTACCTATGCCACTATTGAATCTAGAATTTTGATTCTTGAATTAATTCTTGGAGTCTCCACTCCATTGCTTCTAGTTCTTATTTTTTAAAGTTGGTTGAGAACTTCTAAAGTTTTTCTTAAATTTATCTCTAACCTAAGTAATAGATTTCAGCTTTTATTCTTATTTGAATTCCTTATCAAAGACCTGGTCCATGGTAGATTGCCCATGCATGTCCACCTCACCACCAATTTGGGGTTTTAATCCAATGATGGACTTCCTAATTTTAGACCTCTCATCTACCTGATACTAAGGTACATAATTTATAAGTCTGATGAATTTTTCCTAGTAATCATTCATTGATAGGTCTCCTTGATTAAGATTCTAAAAATCTATAATCTTTTGATCAAAGTAAAATTGTGGAAGCTACCATGATCTAAACAATGCTATGAACTGCTCCTATGTGGTGGTGGTTGAGTTAAGATTCATTTCCAACTTTTTATTGAACCACCACATAGCTACTTCACTAGCCAATTGGTAAGATCCCAAAACTATTTTAGTGACTTTAGATTAGTTTTGAATTTTAAATTATTTCTCCATCTTAATCATCCATGCTTCAGCTCTGTCTCCCAAAATAGTTCCATTGAATTTGGGAAAGTAGCCAATTCTACAGCTACATGAGCTTTTATGTCCTAAGGCACTTCCTCATGCCTCTACTCTTGAGGAATTTATTTCTCATCAAGATGATATTTAGGCACATCCTGATGGGCTTCCTTTTCATGGCCATGAAATTCCTATTTTAGGGCTACAATTTGTTCCCTAGTTTCATTCTTGTCTGTGAGAATCATATCCAACTTTTTTGCTTGCTCAATAATAAACTAATTAGGATCCAATGGATGGTTATTATTATTGATAATTGAATGACCCTCACCAAATGATCTAACTCACACCATTCTCCTTTCTAATAAATAAAAGGATAAGAAAATTTTAGTGGACTCATTAAGTCCTAGAGTTTGAATCACAACTATAATAACATAATGTATTATCCCCACTAGGATTTACTAGAATAGCGTAATTTTTTATTTTTTTAATTTCATGTATTCATACATTATACTTCACCATGAGAATCTAATTAGTGATTCAAATTAAACACACTAAGTACATTAACTAGTAATAGACATGTAACAATCTATTAGTTACTGACCACCATCATAATAGATAAATAATTCAAGTATAATGCTAATTTACTCAATTTTAAGTACATATATTTCAAGAAGTAAATACACAACTGATATAATATTATATCCATTATTTTGAATTTAATAATGAATAAATATTGAATTTTCATCAAGAATAATGTCACAATAATAAATATTATACAATATGCAAGGATCCATAGAGCATGAGTCTCAATGAACTTAGGTATCCTATGATAATCTAAAGTGTAGTCTCCAAAAAGTACTATTATGGGGAGGCAAAGCATCATCCAAACACTTTTTCACATGAACCAAGGACCATTGATCCCCTACACAATTCCCCAACTAGGGAATGGCCCTCCCATCATGGATGGGTAAATAGTGATGATATGGGAATCAAGAGAGACAAGCTAGTACCCATCTGCTATAAGATATCTAATACATGATGTGTATCTTAAATAAAATATGTTTTAAAATGATATCACATAAACATATAAATCAAACATTTGAAATTTCAATGTTTAACTAAACATTACTTTGGCCAAAGTTTTTAAATAGTTAACGATATTGACGATCAGTCAAATTCATACACACCACTTGATCAGATTACCTCATCTTGCATTGATGATGTTATCTAAGCTAGTGAAGTTTATTTCACTACTTATTTAGGATCATAGATGTGATATTTGGTTAATTAAAACACAACTAATAGATTTAATTATAATTCTTCTTATCCATAGGCATAAAACATGATAAGTATAGAAATAATCAAAGTACATACATTTAGTCTATCAAATATATACAATGAATCTCAAATAAATTATTTATTACTTAAATAATAAATGTAAACAAGTAGAATTATTATTTATAACATACCATCTAGGTATATTTATACTTAATCTACTTATTATTGTAGACACCAAAAATTTACACACCGCGATTTCTAATGTCATAATTCCCCTAGACCACCTTAAGACCCTCTTTGGACCATTCGACCTTCTAACCCCTAACTGAACCTAACCCATAGTTAGTTTAGATTAACCTCTCCTTTACCCTAGTTTTTATCTATTTTACCCTTTACCTTCGATCACCAATAGTTAGGTTGTCCATCGATGGTTAGGGTCCACCTCCTCAACCACTAACATGCAAACTCATCTACCTTGATTTTATAAAAATAACTCATCTAAATCCTATTACGAGCCATTTCATGTGTGACTTATAATTAGGAGGCCCAATTCATGTGTTATTTCAACTCTCTTGCCTTATTTATAAGAACAAAGGAGCTAGGATGTGAAACCAACTACAATATTTATCAAGACCTTGTGCATCTAGGAGTTTATTTTTGTAGGTCAATCATTATCATCAATCTAGCAAACTGACTACCACTTTAGAGATTCAATTTTCCACCACCTCTCCACCAAGTTCTTAGGTATCATCACTCTATCAAAATCAAGCTATATTCCACCAACAGGTCAACCACCTCAACCATCCACCCAATAGACTTCCAATAAGACAAGTACTTGTTTCTTAGTATTCATTTACTTTATTCCCATTTCACAATCAACCCAGGTCTTACCCATCTCTCAGAATCCATCTTTTGGATCTTGTCAATCACTCTTTTTATCAACCTAGATCTATACATAGTAACCATTGATAGTTATCTTAACCACCAATGATATATCCATCTATTGATGGTCACCTTAACCATCAATGGTTACCTTAACCAATAATGGTTAGCCCAACCACTAATGGTCACTATGGTAGAAAATTCCAACAAGCTAATTTCACCTACCTACACCTAATAAAATCTTTTTTTTTTGTGTCCTTGCCTATTCATAGACCCCTGTCTTATTTTTTGAAGCATACCCCAACCATCTAACACTATTATTAATTAACTAATCATTATTTTAATCATTTATAGTCTATTTCTTTAGCAATAATTTCTTTTACTCAATTTTAGTATCTTTTGATTATTGATGCTAGTACCTTCTATTCTATTTTATAAACTTAACTATTTAAAATGTGTGGATTGACATCCCCCAAAGAAGCTCTTGCTTCTAGGATATAGCTATTGCTAGGCAATCCACCCAACTATGTATCTAACAAATAAGTTTACTTTAGTGATATCTTATCTACAGGTCATCCTCCCAATCCAAAGAGTTCTTCACAATCTTTTGATTCAATGTGTGCATAATCAAATAGGTTTTTCAACCATACCCATACTTAGTTTCTTCTTTTCCCTTTTCAAAATAATAATCAATAAACTCACTAAAACATTTTGGCACATCTAGTAGGATGCTTATGTCCTTAATTGGGTTCTTGTTTGCTTGTATTCTCTCTCTATTCTATGCTCATTAATGAAATCAAAAGTTTTATTTTAGGCTTAAAATTAAGTGCATGCATTGACTACTTGAAATTTTATTTAACATAGCTTAACTCAAAAGTAGATTAATCTATCATAGATTCATTTTTTGTTGCAAACACTCAACCAAACCACTTTCATCAATTAAACATCAAACAAACTTGAGACAAGGCCCGACTAGAATTTTATCACCTAGCAGTAACCTTACCCTTTTTTGGTAATCCCACTTAGAGTTCATTACCAAGGGGAGAACCAACTCGGCTCTCTATTTGAGTATAATCTCTAAATATCAATATATATTAGCTAAGCACCTGATACCCTTATCACTATGGTGTGTGAAGTGAGGTGGTAGGCCCCAATACCAAGCCATGTATTGAGTCCAATACAGATTCTTTTTTAGAGAATAAACACTACCTAAAACCAACCTTATATTTCCTCTCTAGTACCTACTCTACAAACCAATATTAGTCACACATCTTCTTAAGGCATAAGTTAAAAGAAAGATTAATTAAAATTCTAGGGCTTAACATATATTTTAGAGTGTGATTTGATTTTTTTGATCATTTTATTATCTTCTCTTTGTTTGAGTATTAAGGTTATTTGTGCTTCCTATCTCCCCTTTCTCATATGGTTCTCACTCACTAGTAGTGAAGAGACCTTGTGAAGTAAAACCCATCACCAAGCTGGCCTACCTCTTCTACCTCTTCATCTATGGACTATATCTCTAAACTAGTAGATTCACCACACCCCTCAAGAAGTCCTAATTTAACTTGGGAGGTTCCTCAAGGAGATGAAAATTTTGTCACTTTACTAGAAACAATCATGTAGCCTTGCAACATTATCTTACAACCACATCTTACTGTATCCTAACTTCAACCCCATCCATAAATCTGCTTTATGGGCATGCCTCTCCACTTCATTTGGAGTACCTCTATCACCATAGTCATAACTCAACTATTAACTACCCAAGCCTCCTCATCAACCAACAACCCTTTTGAGACTACCATAAAGAACCAACCAACCCAAAATACCACTAGCCTTATACCTTCTACTCCTAACAACCACTCCTACACTATAGGAGTGCCTACCTATAGCACTACCAACCATCCTTTAGCTACCTCCAATCCATCAACCACTACTCTACTTCAAATCCTTATGATGTCCATACCCTCTACCTTTTCATTGATTAGTACAAGGGTCACCACCCTTCTATCAGTCACTAACCCAGCTACCACTCCTATCCAACAAGCACCCCTTGGACCAACCTTTGGATACATCCCTAATATACAATGGCATGTACCCACTACCTAACCACCTTCATCTACCTATCCTTATCTATCTTCCACCTAACCATTGACATCCACTTATCAATATGTGGTAGCCTCCCAACCTTCTACCCACTATCAGTATGTCTCCCAACCACCACAGTAGTATGTATCTTATAACCCTTTGGTTGCACAACCCCAAGTAGACCTAATGAAGATGTTTATGGACAAGATGACCACCTTGGAGTAATCCATTTTAGGTACTCACAACATCATGTCATATGACTAAATATATAATAATCCCATCCATCTATACCTATCATGCCATAACTTCCCCAATGGGAACTTCCTAAGTTCTCTAAATTCCAAAGTAAATAAGATCCCCAACAACACCTTAGGTAATTTAGGCATGCTTTCTATCTCATCACCTATGATGATTCCCTCCTTATCTATACCTTCCCCATGTCCCTAGCTATTCTGGCATTAGATTTTTATAGTGCCATACCCAAGCACTCCTTTTTCTCCTTCACCCAACTAGCTCAGACCTTCTTAGACCATTTTTTGATCAATATCTCCAAGAAAATTTCTATCACCAATCTCTACTCCATCTGGTAGTTTGAGGATGAATCCATTGCTGATTTTATGTCTCATTAGAGGAGCCTAATTAACCAACTCTCTTTCTCCCTACCTTAACCCAAACTCATAGTGCTCTTTGCTTAGACATGTGCCAAGCATATCTCCTCTACACTATGTGTCCAAAGTTTCTAAACCTTTGATGATGTTTTTACCATGGTACGTATGTTATAAAATTGAGCCACTGATGAAGGAAAGCTAAAGCTCAAAAATAATAATTCAACCTATAAAACCAATGAGGCTCCTTCCTCCAAGTCAAGCAACCAGTCTAGTACTAACACCAAGAGCAAGGGAACCATGAATGTGGTTGTCCTAAAATACACTACTCCACCTTCCATTAACCAATCTAATTCCTCTAGTTCCTTAAAGTAAAACATAAGGATCCAAACTCAAAACAACCATAAGCAATTCACTCCACTTGGAGAACCCTATGCTTCCATCTTGGAGAAGTTATTGAAAACCAATAGTATTCAACTTCCTCTTATCAAACCTCCTTAGCAATTTGATGCATCTCATCCTGCACCTAGTTAGTTTAATGAGAATTACTTGTGCTCCTTTCATTAGGTTATAGTACATGATGTTAGTAGGTACAATACCTTCAAGATCCTTGTCCAATCCCTCATTGACAAGGGGGAGCTTACATTGGACAATCCCAATGCACCATTAAACCAAGCCCTTGATATATTCAAATAGCCCTTCCCAAACCATGCTTCTACCAAGATTGAGAGAAATAACATCAATTTCTCTCATGATACCCATATGATTAACATGGTCCTTGATGCACTCATTATCAAACAACTTAGTTCCCAATCTTTTGGTCCTCTAACTCCATCATCTATCAAGATAGTGGATTCACCTTCCCTTCCTTTAGACACTCACATAAAATAAGCATCATCCTCTCTCCCTCCACTTATTGAGGTAGTGGATCCCCTAGCCTCCCTTCTAACTAATATATTAGAATACCCAACCATCACGACCCTATCTTTACCTTCAATTATTAAGCAGCCTACTCCCCCTTCAGAAATCATTTTAAAGGAGGAAACCCCCATGTCTACTCATCCCACTAAGGAACCACCTATCTTAACCTTTCATATTTTTATTGAGGAAGAGGATGAGGTTACCATACCTATGTCTCCACCTAGGGGCTTATCTTCTAGGTCTACCATTTAGGGAATTAAACTAACCTACAAATCATTCTTTAAACTAGTACAAAAATTGGAATTTATCTCCAACCCTAACATGAATCAATCCACCTTTTGGAAATAATTGTGGATACCTTATATCACTAAGCAAGAACCTTCAACCATACCTTTAGCAGACCAACCCACCACTTTTGCTATTTGAACTCCTACCCTATCAACCAAACCAATAACAACTTTAACCAATCCAAAAATCTCTCAACCATCTAGGGAACCTAAACCCCAAGAAATCAAATCACCTACTCAAACCAAATTGACCAAACCAATCAAAAACCTTGGCACATTCCCCACACCAAGCCTTAGTCACCCTTTAGTGAAGGTGGAGCTTGCCTCACCATAATCAGCAACTAAACACCAAACCAAAGCAACCAAAGAGGTAAAACCACACAAAGGTCAGAAGGCCCAAATTTTTCCTCCCTTAACCTTACCTTATATTTTGGGACCTCATCCCTCTACCTTGAATAGGAAGCCACTTATCTCTACCAAGACCCCACCACCTCTTTTAGTTACACCTTCATAGTTTCTCTTTGATGCACCTCTTTTCACCACACCAACAATACCTTAGTTACTTACCTTTTGATCTTACAACTCTAGCTCAACAACCTCCTTACCTAAACTGAGATCATCAACCAAGCACACCACGCTACCCAAAACACCTATCACCAAACCTAATTTCAAACAACCTCTTACTTCAACCATCAAAGCAAAGACCGCCAGACCCCTACCACCTTTAATTGAGTCCTACTTGACTATTCTCCATAGATTTTTGTAGACTTCTTGTTTATCCTTACCTCCCATCAAACCCTTTGACCCTCTTGCTTCCAAACTCATCTAGTATAGTGACCACCATGTGTGTTCTTATCATAGGACACTCAACCATGATACAGAGAACTGCAAAGCTCTCCAGACCATTATCCATTAGATTTATGATAAGGATTATCTATTATTAGATTAACCTCTTATGTACCCCATAAAAATCTAATTATTAACCATACCTACCCAACACTTACCTACTCCTCCACTCTCACCTAAGAGTGAGTACAAGTTTGACCAAACTAATACCTTAACCTCTCCTTCTATCCATACCATCAATGTGGTCTTAAGATCATAGTAGAAGGATAAGGGGAAGGGTAAGGTGTCAATTCCTTAGATGTACGCCTCTTCAAACTCCTAACCAACTGGCACCCAACCATCTCCATCCTTGACCAAACACAATGTTGGGGATCAACCAACAAACTTGATTACTATTATGTAAGCAATTAAACACGGAATTAAACTAAAATTGAAAGTAACTAGAATCAGAAATAGAAAAGAATAAGAGATACAAGAAACCACCCTAAAAACTTGTATTAAACTCTTCCAAAAGGAAATACAATGAATAAAAATCACACTTTCTTCTCACACCTCTCAGATGTACAGATCTCTTTCCCTCAAGAGTTTACAATCAATTCCAACAACCTAAATTGATACACACATATACAATATGTCTTGTAGTATTCTTTCTTACACACAAGCTATGAATATCTATCCCTATATATAGAATTAGGGATCATGAGCTATGCATTAACAATCATTAGATACACCTCCTAATCAAAGGCTTAAAACAGTCCTGCCAAAAATAGAAATGTGGACTTACAACTAACAGCTAAACTTATCATGCAAACAATCTATTCCATCCACAAAAATAGACTTTCTGGATGCACAGGTGACCGACATCGGTCCCTGCTTGTCTACACATGACTGACATCAGCTGATCTGTAACCGACGCTGGTAGATCCCATTCGACCCCTGATCAATGTCAATTGCTCTTGACCGATGCCGGTGACTGTGTAACTCTAGCAACCTACAATTTACTCATTTGGTGAATATTTTAGCTCCACACCTCAACACACAAGGTGTCCATTTTAGGTACCTCTCACCCTAACCCCTCAGAATCCATCAGGAGAGTTATCCTCAAGCAACTTCACTAGACCCTGATGAACATGAGCTTGTATGAGTTGATCTCTAGCTCTCCCCATCACTTCCAAACACTAATAGAGGATTTTTAATCCATTGAGGTCTAGCCTAAGGACCCCTAACCTCTAGCAGCCTTTATTGGTACCCTATAAATTTCCAACCTTATTACCTTCAAGGATTCAGAAATACCTTCCATCCACCTTGAGGACCCAAATCCCCCTCTCTTTATCACTAATTACATCAACCAAACCCACATTAAATAGGTCATGATTGATGAGGAAGCTAGTATTAACATCATCTCCTCTCATGCCTACAACCAACTCAACTTTTTAGATAATGTCATGTCTAAATCTTTGGCCATCCTTCATTCCTTCAATGATACCATGGCCACTACCTTGAGAACTATCATCCTTCATATCCATTTATGACCCCGCATGCTCTTCAAACTTTTATATGTTGTGAAAGGTGAATTATAATATAACATATTATTAGGATGACCTTAGATTCACTCCATGGGTTGTGTTTACTCTACCCTCTACCATTGCATTAAGTTCGAGCATGAAGGCCAGGTCATCACCATCCAAGCTAACCCAAGTCCCTTCTCAACATGTAACATGACTTATTTCCCTAATGATGTCATCATACCCCCATACAATACACCTTTAGTAGCTAAAACCAAACCTTTAACCACCAGAGTGGATATCATATCCCCTTCTACCAATGAGGCATCGACTAGTTCTTCTATACCTTTAGACCAAATCCCCACCATAGACCTTTTGGAATCAATTTTCTATCACCTCTCACTGGGGAAGTATCAATTTTTATCCCTTGACACTTTCCCTACTCCTCATGAGTATGGGAAACTTGATACCCAATCAAGATATGACCTTAATATTAGAACTATTAGTCCCTTTAAACCTCCCCACTATCAAACCCATTCGATCTATGGGGGACTAAACAAATCCCTTGGTGTTTTTACCACCTCTCTTACACCTTGACCATTCACCATCAGTTTCTTTTACCTAGATAAACCAAGCTTCACCAAGGTATACCTTCATCAGTGTGCTTAGAAAGGCTTCTATCTTAGTTAGTATGACCATGGCCCAGATGAATTGGTCACCATCAAAACTAAGAAGCCCCACGAGAAGCACAGACTTGGTTTCATCTTACCTAGTAGGAAGAAATCTAAACAACCCAATATTACCATTGTTAAAGAAGATGCCCCTTCCTCATCAACCTCACCTCCACTTGCATGGGAGGATAATGACATCATCCCACCTAACATTTTTTCATCAACATGATCAGTTTTAGACCCTTGACTTATCAAAAGGAAGGGGTGATCGTAACCATCCCTTTGACCCATCTTGAGATGATAGGAGAAGACTCCCCTACCATTAACATTATCTAGTTCTAGGATGATGAATCTCTTATCACCTATCTTGGTGCCTCAAATTCTTCCATCCATAAATCCCTTCTACTAGAGACCTCAACCATTTTGAATGAATCCACCATAGATATCAACTTGGGCACTCTGAACAACCCCCACATTGTCAAACTCGACCAATCACTAAATGTCAAGGGACTTTGGGACTTCCCTTCTTTTCTCCAAGACCATAGCATAGCCTTTGCTTGGTCTTAAAATGACATGCCTAGAATTTACCCTACCATTTCTACCCATAACATAGTCACCAACCATGATGATAAGCCCATCAAGTAGAAGATTTGATGCATGTAACCTCACATAGCCCTTCACATCAAAGAAGAGCTTTAGCATCTCCTATTTGTCAATTCATTCAACCTATTAACTACCCCCAATGGGTCTCAAATGTTGTACCTATCACCAAGGCCATAAGGGGACTATGAATTTACATGGACTTTTATGACCTCAACCTCACTTTCCCCAAAGATAATTTTCCCCTACCTAGCATCAACCAGCTAGTTGATCTTACATCCAACCACAAGATGTTATCTCTCATGGATGGATTTTTAAGATATAATTAGATCTTGATTACTCTTGAAGATTATCATAAGACCACCTTTACCACCCCATGGGAACCTTCTACTATAGATTCATGCCTTTTAGGTTAAAGAATTTTGGTGTAACCTACCAACGTGCCATGACCTATATCTTCCATGACCTTACCCATAAGATTGTAGAGGACTATGTGGATGACCATCTCATAAAATCAAAGCTTCAAAAATATCACTTGGTTATTCTTAAGATCATATTTAAATGCCTCATCCACTCTCATGTCTGCCTAAACCCCAAGAAATGCATTTTTGGGGTCTTGTCAAGAAAGTTTCTTAGTTTTATTGTCTCCCTTCATGGAATCAAAGTTGATCCCACCAATATCAAAGCCATCATAGACATGCTTCATCCAACCAACCTTAAGCAACCTCGTAGCATGTATGGAAAGCTTCAATCCATTCATCATTTTATCTCTTAGATTTTAGATCGGTGCCAACCCTTCCACCACCTTCTGAAAAAAGATATATCTTTCAAGTAGAATAGTAATTTTCAAAAGGCCTTTGATTCACTCAAAGAGTACCTTTTATCTCCACCCATCCTTACCCATCCCAAGAATGACCAACCCTTTTACCTTTATATCTCTACCACTAACCATTCCCTAGGGGAAATATTGGCTCATTGAGATGAACAACACAAAGATCAATCCATCTATTACATTAGCCACATGCTTGTAGAATATGAGACTCAGTATACCCATATTGATAAATTTTATTTGGCCTTAGTCTTCATTGCCACCAAAATTCACCTTTACCCTCTTAACCATAAAATCATGTCATAACCAACACCAACCCACTCAAGTACATGTACTCCAAGCCATACCAAAATTAGCATATGGCCAAGTGGCTCATGCTCTTAGAAAATTTTGATATTGAGTTTATTTAGTAGAAGTCAATTAAGGGGACATTCATTTCTAACCAATTAGTTGAGGCACTTTTAGAAAATAACCAACCTCTTCCTCTTGATTTCTTTGATGAGTTTATTACGACTCTCTCTTAGGTGGATTTCACCTATCAAGTCACCATGTTCTTTGATACATCAAAATTTCAACGTGGTGGGGGAGCTAGTATCATCTTTATCTATTTTGATGATGAACACCTCCCTTTATCCTTCAAGATTAATTTTGAATGTACCAATAATATAGATGAATATGAATCCCTAGTGATAGGCCTTTAGATCACTTTAGCCCTAGGAGTCAAAATGATCATTATCTTTGGTGACTCCCAAATTATGGTCAATTAAATCAATGTCTCTTACCAATGAAAGAATGATGTTTTCTAGTAGTATAAAAAACTAGTTAACAGACTCTTAGCATCACTCAAACATTACTACATCTAGTCAACACCATGATCTACCAATAAGTTTGCTAACACCATGGCTTCCCTTGCCTCTGAAATATCATCTGTACCCCCAGATTCTATCTTGCTTTTTGTTATCCATAGACTTACCTAACCTTCTTATGTCAAACTAGACTCTCCCACCATTTTTAATGTTGAGGGGACCAAACCTGACCTTTGGTATCAGTAGACCTTTTGATTACCTTAACCTTGGCATAGTTCCTTCTAGCCTCTCTAGGAATGCTCAAAGAGTGTTTATTAAAATTACTTCATATTTTGCCATACTAGGAGGAATTATTTATAAACACAACTTTGATGGCCTCCTCCTCTATTGCTTGTGCAGTAAAAAATCCTCTCATGCTATCAAGGAAATACACAATGGTATCTGTGGAGGAAAATTTAGTGGCCTTACTATGGCTAAGAGCATCCTTCATCTCAACTATTACTAGTGTACCCTTAACCAAGACTATTGTGATTATGTGAAAAAGTGTGTTAAGTGCTAACAACATGCCAATTTGCATCACACACCTAGCCATAGTCTTTGAGTTTCTACCAATTTTTTTCCCTTTTCATAATGGGGCCTAGACCTAATAGGGAAATCAACCCTCATTATTTTTAGTGACACCATTTTATCATCACTACAACAAAATATTTTACCAAGTGGGTAGAGGAAATTCCTCTAGTCTCAACCAAAGTGGAGAAGATTGTCAACTTTATCAACCATCATATCATTTACCGCTTTGGTGTTCCTCATAAGATTATCACTAACAATGGTAAATCCTTTAATAAAAATCAAGTCTAGGGTCTATGTGATACATTCTTCACTAAGTTAAGTTTCTCCTCACCATATCACCCTCAAGCTAACAGATAAGTAGAAGCCTCTAACAAAGCTCTTAAGAAGATGCTAACTAAAATGGTCAATGAATCTAGTTAAGATTGGCATTTTCACATCCCCTTCACCTTATGGGTATATTGTACTAGCATTAGGACCCCTACGGGTGCTACATCTTTCTCTCTTGTTTTTGAGTGGAGGTTGTCTTGCCTCTCAAAGTCCAAATCCCATCTCTTCACATATCTTTGTAGGATCTCATTTCTGAGAGTGATTATTGTTAGCACTATTTATCCCAACTTGAGCTACTTGATGAGCATCATTTAGTGGCCATTACCCACCTCCATGTCTATCAAGAGTGTGTCAACCATGCTTATAATAAACAACTTAAAGTGTGAGAATTTAGCATCAGAGACCTCATCCTAAAGGAAAACCAACATGTCACTAATATAGAGAAAAATAAGTAGGGTAAGTTTGCTTTCAATTGGCTTAGACCTTATATCATGACACATAAATATGGATCAAGAGCTTACCAGTTATCTTCTCTCAAAGGCCACCTAGAAATTGATCCCCTCAATGCTTGACACCTACATCAATTATTTTGTTAAGAAGGACCATGTTCACCTTTTGTCTAACTTAAGCTCATCCCTTGCTATCTACCCACATTCCATCTACCTAGTTTAAGGGAAACCTATTATAACTAAATCATGTGATTATTTGTCACCACCATAGCCTTATATTGAATAATAGGTACCATGGATCTACCTATGACATGGTTCTCATGTTACTATCCACCCCTTTTCAGGATGGATGCCCATTTTCATTATCACCTAAACCTCTTTTACACGTAATCAACCTTCTTGTGATTTTTAGTTTTGCCTTTATAAAGTTAATCCACTAAGTCAACCTAATCAAGTCTATGTCAAGCAAAATCAAACAAGCCAAAGAAAAATCCACACCAATAACAATCATGGGTCATTCCTAGTATTCACAAATTGTTCCCTTGAAGGATAGCTATTGAAAACTTATTTTAAATTGCCAAAACATAAGGTAGACTACTCCCTTGAAGGACAACTATCAAAAGAATTAAGCAAAGATAGTAAAATTAGACTACTCCCTTGAAGGATGGTTGAGTAAATCATTTTAAAAAATCATAGTAATTTCATAAAAGCTTCCCGCATCGATCAGCTTCTCATATATAGCAATCAACAAATGACTCATCATCAAAATCATAATAGAATCAAACTAATTTTGAAAGCTCTAATCAGCTCTCAAATAACATAATAAGATGGAAGTTGCAATCAGCTTTCACATGTAGACTTGTTAGATCGATCAGTATACATAGTTTTAGCATAGGCTTGTTTATCTTAGCTCTTTGGTGAACTATAGAAGAAGCAAGCTAGTCTCACAAGAAGGTTCTATTTTCATCCATCTCCCCTTTATGCACTATAAGTAAGAGATTTTGAGCTTACTTGACTTTATATGATCAAGAAACATTTTCAACCAACTAACATATGTTAGTGTGAAGCATTCAAAGGGATTATGTTCATTAAGCTAATCCAACTTTGGTTTGTAGTAGTCCTTGCCAAATAAGAAGCATCATGCCCTCTTCTTATCCTATCATGACTAGTTGATATTTTCATGATGATGTTTATCTCTTGATTATATTCTTTAGTCTCCCACCTAGTGTTGTTAATTAAGCTACCCCAAGTGTTTTTATCCTAAAAACATTAATAACATGCATAACCATATTAAGCATAACTATCAACATAACCATAACCATAAGCATAATGACATTCATGAGCATTGCGACAATCAACCATTTCCCACCACATGTATAAGTCTAAAATAATGTAGTATATGCTCATTAAAATTTGGCATGTAATAAGTATAACCATAAATCAAAACCATCCCATGCCTAGATAAGCTTATATCATTGTCTAACATCCACCCATAAATCACATATAAACATCCCATCATAAGCATTAAACATCAACATCAAACCATAAACAATGGACATGAGCATAAAAAAAGATCATATATATAACTTTTGATTCAAATAACATCAAAATGTATACAAATAGATATACATGTCTCTCTCAAAATGTACATCTCATCATATCAACTTACAAGCTAGAATCAAAATGTCATAAATCTAGCTATATCTAGGCCCTAAGGGCACCACTTCCTCCTAGATCACCATTGGATCTTAGTGCTTTCACACCTATTTTACCTACTAATCCCCTAACTATCTCTATCTACCTAGATATATACAATACCCACTACCCTAATGTCGCTACACTAGCACCACTTACCAATCTAGCCTTATATTCACCCCATCAGGGCTCTTATGGACACTATGTCAAAACTATGGCCTTATAGTATTATAGCTCCTTCATTGTAGCTAGGTATCATGCCATGGTAGTAAAACCCAATGGACCTACCTATTTTTCTATTGCTCTTCCTCCTCTCTACCTTAGAGAGTCCCTCTCCTAGGTCATTAAGCCTAGAGAGGTCTTAGCTTGATCCCTCTCACATATGATGGTAGCAACTAATCCTATAAGGTAGAAACATAACCCTATAGTGTAACAATATGGCCCTATAATGTGGCTACCTACCCCTATAATACCTATACTTATCCTTATGTAGTGGCTACAGTTGCTCCTACCTATCCATCATGGCCATCAACCTCACACCTCCATCATCCCCACTAATATATGTAACTACATATATGGGTTGGTACCATGCTAGGTACCCATCTATAAACCTAGGATCATCTATTGGTGCCTTAGCTAGCAACTCCTCATACTCTAGCAAAGTAGGCATAGGATATGGCTTTGATAACAAAACCTGTAAATCCTCTCTCTCTTATACCTAGGGAATGGACCTGAAATGTCTTATACCAAGCTAAACTATTAGTGTACCCTATCAAATGGGATCAGTTCCACCTCCCCATCTCACCTACCAAATATCCATCTATAGCTTTGTAGCAAAAGTGTCTACCTCCTATAACTTGGCCATAATGGAAACTATATATACGACCTCCAAGTGATATCTCCTGTCACCAATGCATCCCTAAACTAATCCACATCATGAGATCCTCACCCTACACCTGAAGCAACAAAGTCACCCCTCTATCACATGAAGCTAATGGGGAAGTCAATATGTGTAAAACCTATCATCTAACTGGCCTTAGAACCTTAATGTGCTCGTAGGCCCAGCAATGTATAACTAGGATAACACTGTTGTCATGCCTCTTATGGGCCCTAAACCCCCATAGTCAATTATATATTTATATAAGTCAAATAGGCACTCAATTGAATACCATCTAACCTAAAAATAACTTAACTATCATCCCTAGTAGCAAGTATGAGAATACCCCATTACTCAAATAAGGGAGCCCAAAGCATGTAACAATAATCATGAGCATGGTCATGAGTCTCCTCTCATCTAGAGCCCTCTAATACAAAGCATTATACCTAAACCCCCCGACATGCCATCTAACCTGATCACTCTCATCTCCATAAAAAATATTGACATGATCATCCTACTCCTCATGCTCGATATGGTAGATTGGATCACCCCAAAGTGGAAGTTAAGTGATCTTATGCACATCTTCGAGTAATATCATCATCTCCCTAGTCAACAATAGAAAGGTGTTTTTAGTAGGATACCATCTCTCAATAAGCACTATGACTATGGATGCATATTGAGGCACATGTTGATAGTGCTTCATAGCTCCTAACCACACCTCCTCCATATGGACCAATTGGCTAGGGTCATCCCCTACTAAATCTCTATAAAGATACATGGCATGTGGTTGTACATATGTATCTGCTCCCTAGCCTAAACTAATTTAGAAGCATGACTTAGTCACCCACACTAATATATTATACCCTAACCTTTAAGAAACTAACCTATTTCCTTATCTATCCTACCTATCTACCCATTACCCACTAAGAATGCCTTCTAAAACTACACTGCCAACCTCTACCTAACATGCACTAACTCACTTTGCCTTAACATTTAACATTCTTTCCTAGCCTATATTTCAACCTAGTCAACTACCAACAATCATGGTGACCACCAATGGTTAGGCACCCATATTTTTTAGGGTGTTCACTATCAATGGTTAGCCCTGATCATCGATGGTCACTGTGGGTGTTTCGAGGTCAGAACACCCAAACCCTAGCTACCCCAAAACCTACCCAACTAGTAGCAAAATAGCCTAATTAGCTAAACTAACCATTCTACCCACCCTAAATCACCTACCCAGCTAATCAATTCCTAATTTCACCCATCCATTTACCTATATTTCACAAAAACCCTACTTAGGGTATAGTCAACCAAACCTAAACTTTAACCTTACCCTAACCTTTCAACCCAATGCAATTATAAAATATTAACTAATCTATCAAATTCATGGCACCCCCTACCTCATTTTATGGCCTCCATCATGAAGTCAAGTACAGACCCACCCATCCTCATCCACACCCACATGTTTCTTGTATCCTTAATGGTCCCCATGGTCCACCTTAGCAAATTGTCAAACTCTACCTCAACAAACACACAGTCAGCAACCACCTTCATCACTAAGTGCCAAAATCACTAGAGCCTAATGTCAAAATTAAGTAAAAGACAAAGTGAGTAAAAATTGATTCACTTTCTCTTTTACCCCATGGGTTTTTAAGGTTTCAACCTTGATCGTTGATGGTTAGGGTGACTGTCGATGATCACCCTTAGGGATCCTAACCATCAATGATAAGGTCACCCTAATTTTTTAGCTCTTACCTTCTACAAGTTATCTTTAAGTAGCATCAACTCAACTCACCCTATCCATGGAGACTACCTTCTCTACCCACCCTAACCACCTCATACCTTGTCATTGGTCCCTTTTAGTCTAACTAGCACATGTTTTATAACACTTTTTTCCTAGTTCTTTGACTACAATGACAACATTTCCATGTTGACCCTTTTTGAACTTATGCCACCTTATGCTTACCTAACTTGCTCGTGTCTTTTTACCCATGACACTTGACCTATTTGTGTTTTCCATAGGATCGCTTCCTAACTTGGATACCCATAGAAAAATTGACCTTATCTAGGAGATTAATAGGTGTACCCAAGCACCACACCTAATTATTTTCATGCAATACATTGATCACTTATCCCTTAACATCGACCTTTATTGTTATCAACCATGGTAACCTAGTTTTTACATGATATTGGCTATCACATATTTTATCATTATTTGTGCACCTATTTGGACCTTAGTACCCAACCTATCACCCACCTTCATGTTGTCAACCTTCATCATGACCCTTTTCAAACCTGTACTCGATTCTACTTTACCTCATTGCCTCCCAATTTGAGGGGAAACACCTCCTCTCATACTC
>JARHVA010005788.1:357500-370000 GCA_037957365.1 Torreya grandis | reverse complement strand
CATGCATGTTCATTGAACCCCATGCACCAACTTATCATCATCCAAGTATTATCATTACTAATGATAACTATCACTCACAAGTCTTCTCAATATAGCACTAATGTCTATACATTCAAACATTAGCTAGGGGTTAGTTCATAGGATAACTTAGGTAGTTATTAAATCAACTTAGCAAGGATCAACATTATCATGACTTTGAATAGAAAAGTGACTAGTGTAAAGTCAATAACAAGCTTTTGACTATAATAACAAATCAAACAACTATTATACCAACATCAAACACAATGATATTATAAAAATGTAATTATTTTTCATTACCACTATATAGACTATCCCAAGTGTCTTTAACTATCATTTATACACAAAGGCATTGAGCTAAAACAATGATATTTCCTAAATATCATAATAACTAGCTAATGTATTAAGACATTTTAAAGACACTTTAGTTAGTATATATACAGTAGTAGGTAAATACTACACATACACATTTACTTACTCATTAAATCAATAATATCAATAATCATCAATATAATAATGCGACATGATCATAAAGTAACATTATCACTCAATTTATGTACTAAAACCATAATATAATCACACAATTAGATCCACATAAGCATTAAACTTAAACTAGATCAAAATTAAATCACATAATCAATCATCTAAATGTAGATAACATAAATGACATACTACAAATAGTAATTTGAGAAATGCATATAAATAATGTTAACTAATGTGGTGTGTGTGTGAGTTTCTAGTTATTCCTCTGCCATCCTCCAACACCTCCATCTACGCTATCCTCTCTGATGATGTTAATCCTGTATCATGCTATGAGGGATGGATATATCTCGCATCCACCTCATGATAGGAAGTTAGTTAGTCCAAAACATCAATATATATCCATAGATAATGGTGTATACTAACAAACATGATCATAATGTAAGTACAACTAACATTTAATAATTTAATCATGCAATCTAATCAACATACAATTGTCCCATATATAATATATGATAAATAACTTAATCAAGTAGTAGTTAATCACTCTAACAACCATAAAAATCCATAAAATAAAAGGTTATCAATCATAGAGAAAAATTGGGATGTGACACATAGATTCAAATCTTCTTGGAATTAGAAAATTATATAAGAGATTTGTGTTTAATTTTTATCCTTTGAACCAAGCTACCAAAGTTGGAACCAAATAAAGTTTCATTTAGTTAGTTGCACAACAAATATAATTCGATGAACTAAAATTTAGACTCTATTTTGTGTTAATACTTGTGTTAGTTGACTAACAATTTAGAAGATTGACCAGAAAAGAGTTAATCTCTATTATAATGGATTAAACAACATATGATTGGAATCAAAGATACCTTTAGAGTATATACTTACTTTAGATGATGAGGGATGGTGAGGGTCAATTATGGAATGATGAGGTGAAGGTGAGGGTCAATAAGGGAGTGATTAGGGATGGTTAGGGATGAGGAAATAGTGATTAAGGATTATGGGAGATGAGGAGGGAGTGATTATGGATGATGAAGGATGGTGATAGTCAATTAAAGAGTGATTAGGGATGATAAGATCAAGTGATTAGAGATGATGAGGGATAATGAAGGTCAATGAGGGAGTGATAAGGGATGAGGAGGGAGTGATTGGGGATGATGAAAAATGATGAGGGATGAGTAAAGGGTGATTAGGGATTATGAGGGATGATGGAGTGATTACGAATGATGAGGGATAGTGAGGGTCAATGAAGGAGTGATTATAGATGATATGGGGCTGATTAGATATGACTAGGGATAGTGAAGGTTAATAAATGAGTGATTAGGGATAGTAAGGAATGATGATAGAGTAATTAGGGATGATGATGGTCTAAGGATGAGAAAGAAGTGATCAAGGATAAGGGAGGGGTGATAAACAAGTGAAATTAATATAAAGTGGTCATTTGATGTGTGTAGGTCGTCAATGTGACCTATGATACCTCAATCACACCACTTTGGATCAAGTTCAAAGTGAGTGGTTCTCAAACTTTAATTTTGACTAATCTAAACTCCTAGAAATACTAAGAATCAATCTAGAAGGCAAAAAAAATTTAAAAATGACTATGTTTATCAAAAATGGACATCAATTGTAAAATTTGTCCTGAAATCTCTAAGTTCAATACTTAGACTCTGAAAATACCTAAGTACTAACTAGATTGGATTTTGAAAAACTATTTTCCACATCATAAGGTGTGTAGTTATGAGACCAACTCTATCAGATGCAAAGTGACCCTAATTTCTTATATTTACTAAAATAAATTTGAAGTATAAGGATTTTTATACTTAACATTTAGAGTAATAAACATAAGCTTCAAGTCAAAATTAACTTCATATGTATGCTCACATGCACATATGTGCCTAAAAATAGGAACGTGATCAAATTATCAATGTGATCATATTATTTGAATTTGATTTCAAAAACCAAGTCTTTTGGTTTAGGAATAGCTTGGATTCTCGAGCCAAAGACTTGGACCTATCAATCTACAATCAAGTCTGAGAATTTTGCTAAAAAATAACAAAATTCAACTTCAAACATTAAATACACTACAAATTTTAATGGTAAAATTAAGAAACTTAATATCATCATGACGAGTACGCTCTCCTCTTTTAAAAAATGTGATTTTTTTAATTCTTGGATTAATCTAAGGTTTCAACCTATATTTATTTCTAACTATATCTTTTTTAGGCCACTACATACCACAAATATGCATGCCTATACATGTTCATGTAATTTGTTTTTAGTTGATCCAAGTGCAAAATAATTTATATGGTCACAAACTAGGCCTAATTCTACACACATTATAAAAATAAAAATAAATTATTTTTTGAGGTAGTTAGGTACACCGCACAAATGACTATCCATTTTTTTGTCAATTTTCAAGATCTATTTACTTAAAAAAATCATTAAAAAAATATTAATTGAAAAAATATAAAATAATATAGGTCAAAAACTATAACATCTTATCTAAATGTTCACCAAAGGGTTTCAAATAGTATTAAACACTACTAAAAAATTGGTGCATCACATGGCCATCTATCTACTCTATGTTCTTTAAAAAATATGAGTTCCTCTTCAAATTTTAGATGTTTTACCTAGTTTTAAGTAACTAGTTTTTAAAAAATATAGTTTTTTGGAAACTAAACTTGAAATGCTACATTTCATGTTCCTACACCATCTTCAAATTTAGAGTGTAGATATCTCAAATTATCTACAAAAGTTCAAATTTATGAAATTTCAAGAAAATCATGTCCACGGGTAGGCCCCTTTTTGTCCCCCAAATTTGTGCACTTACCTTGACCATTAATGTATATTACATTAAAACCTATCTTATTTGTTTCTATAAGTGCATTGATTGTATGTTGTCATGTCATACATTAGTTGTGTCAGGGATCATCTAGTATATCTCATGGTCATGTTGTCCATGTCAAGTTCAAGTCGAGTCATGTATTGAATGCTTGTGTGTGTCATAATCATAACCTTTTTTCATATGTATGTGTATCTACATGAGCACTAAGCTTGTGGTGTTGTGATTCGTATCACACATTTTTCTATTTGAATATGATGCAATGGTTCATATCATGCAATTTTTTCACAAGTTACTATTGGGTGCTTATATTTGTGATAATCATTATTTCAAGGACTGTTATTATGTACTTAATTGCTATATCTACTTGACATGACACTTGTATGCCTTAGGATACATGTTTCATATGTGTGTGAATAATATAATATTTTTATGATGACATAATCTAAGCATATTAGTACATGTGACTTACATGATTACATTTTTTCTATATAATGTGATGTGTATAACTCTTTTATTTAGACATGAGTAGTTCACAAGCTACATACCTCACCTTAAAAGGGAGCATACTTGTGGGCTTGTCATTGAGATTCAAGGCTTGATAGATAAATAATTCAGAGTTTAGGTCAAATTAGATGGGACAGATTGGGACACATTTTGATTTAGATTGAAACAACTAATGTTTCCTTTGGGGATAGATTGATAGATTCACAAATATGCAAATCATATATGGGGCATTTCATAGTATCACGAAGACTGACTAAAAAATTCTATGACATGATGAGACATGTTGCATGGACCACATTGGACATTTATTAGGTTACTTGGGTCAAATTATCATATTGGATGAGATTTATCACATTGAACAAAGTGGCATACATATATATGGTATTCTATATCACACTGGGGTATAAATGAATTAGAATGTGAGGCATTGATGTTGTTCATGGATGCACTTTTCTATTTTATATGATGATAACAAAAGTAACTATGTAATCACTTAGAATATAAAATCTATCTATAGCAGTTGATTTAGAATTCTCATATTTACATAAGACCCTGATGCAAGGTTCCACCATTTACAAACAAACCTAATATGAGATTCCACCAAAAATAGTTGTGATGATATTCTAAGCAATGTAGTTGGGGTTTTGCAACACTCAAATACTAACACTTCTCGGTTTCCAATGAGTGTTAAGGCATATTCCTCTCAACCCATGGTTTTAATAGTGGCATCTCCATCAAGGCATATTCACCCCTTTATCCAATGAATTCAAATGGTAGCTTGGTTCACATACCCACATGTGTATTCATTCCTTGCTTTTTCATTTTAAATATTTTAAATAATTTAGATTGGTTCATATTCTATATCATAAGTGTATATTGATTTCTACATGTTTCATTGTAGGTTTTGCATGGAGAAAACTAGATATTTGAGGCTTACTTGAGGACACCAAATGTGGTACCCTTGGGTGCTTAAATTTCTTACTTTATCCTTTTAATCTAATATTTTCAATACTAGAATAAAAGGGGAGCATTTTTTAGACACATATATTTCATATTAGACACTTGAAAATGTTATCTTTGACCTATCTTTGACATACATAACTTGTGCATACATAATTGACTCTTGTTCATATTCCCTCATAACCATTCACCTATCTATGGGCTTGACATTTCCAATTTGTCATCATTCATATGAAGGATCTCTCGAGTATGTACATAAATTATCTATTAGCCTAAGCAAATTATTTCCATATTCCATATCACAGTTTCCTCCATCTTGGATGGGGCTAACAACAATCAGATATTGTCGATTATTGACAATGTCCATCTCTACTAGCAGTGTCTAGGTTCCCCAAATGATTATTTTTCAAATTTCTCTTCCCTTGGGTCTACCCACATGTACAAAAGGAAATTACCCAAAGAGCCATCTATATACACACATCAATTCTAAGGTTATTCATATATAGCTTTCATTTAGAGATCACTAGGAAATTTACTTGTGCATCAAGGAATACATAAACACTTCCTTGAGGTAACTATTATAAAGCATTTAAATCTAAAAACACAACAAAGGAAAAATCTCTAAACCAAGTCCAAACACCTAAAGCAATGTCAAAGTTCAATATTGTAAGTGTCAAAACCTAAATCTCTAAATTGAAATCTAATAAATCAATACTAAGGACATATACAATTAAATGGGAGAATTACATACAATTTGAACCCTCTTTGGAGTATAAGAATGTAGGTAATGCTCAACTATTTAGTGGGATGTAGTTGGGGTTGTTAAACCCATCTTCTACCCCATTTTTATAAGTCAAGAAAGTGTTGAAAATGAAGCTAAGATTTCAAAGTGAAATAAATACAAATTTGAATCTACACATAGGATCAAGCATGTAAAATTACATATAAAAAAATCTACAAAAAATATACATATATCAATCATCGCAAGTGTCTCAGCATTAACAAAAATGTCAATAAAAATTCTAACAATTAATACCCTGAATTGAGTGACCAAAGAGAAATTTCAAATTCTATTGAGTGACTATACAAAAATAAAGAAATGAACATGCTAAGTACCCTATCATTTTGTTATTTCTATAAATATTAAGTTCAATATCAATTTAATTTTTAAATTCAAAAGTACATAATTTATGTCATATCTTATTTAATTTGATTATTCATAATTTTAACTTATTTAGATCTTTTAAATCTAAAATAAGTTAAAATGAATTTGAATTACAATTAATTATGATATTTTTTATTTTCATAAATTATCATCTCGATACATATTAATAATATATTCCGAAAATCATTTTGACAATTATGAAAATTAATTAACGTAACTTTGAGCGCTATTGTATTTGATTTGTTAAATAGTAAAAAATTAAGTGGATGCCAGAGAGAGTATGAGATTTCATTCATTAATTAGTTAGTTTGGTCGTTTCTTTTAATACAATTACCTTGGATATCTATGTTTCTTGGTCGTTTCTTTTAACTTTTCATTTAGCTAATCGACTCGATTGTCAACCAAATCTCTGAATCCGGTCATTGCTTTTTATTCTTTTCTTCTTTCAATTAAAAAAACCGAACCTGCAGTTTTGTAAGAGCTTGCCGATTCCGAATGGATAGAATTCATTCATTAACATTTATAAGAGCCAGTGGAAATTGGTCGTTAATTATCTCCATTCGTTACCATTTTCACACTTACACCACCTCCATAAAATGTATCTTGTGTGTTTTTGGTAAAAATCAGCGTAACAAAAACTGTCATTATTTTGACACAAAATACCCAAAAGAAAAAGAGTCATTTATATCTCTCACCTATAAAAAGCAATGAGGCGTCCGAACAACACAAAATTGGAGCTAGTCTAGTAAACTAACCACCACAAGAATCAAGATCGTGTTGGCAATGAAAAACAACTAGTTTCTTCACCATCGCCATTGCTGTCAGGTATCTGTAGGTCTTTCTACTCCAATGCTGTCAAGCGGAGTGGAACTACAGTTGTAGAAGAATCCAATGCCAGGAAATCATTTCTATATGCCAAACTGAAACCATGCAATACCTAAATCAATTAAATGACAATGGAGGAGGTCAAAAGACAATGGACATATGTCATGTCATGCATAGACAGCAGGAAGCAGAGGTTATGATGATGTCTCATTCCTGTTCATCTTTTTGGGTAATGATTATATGCCGTTGACCTCAGGCTAATGCCGCCGACGCCGTTACAATTTCCGTCCGCCTTGGCTCCGGTGTTACAGGCTCTAGTTTTAAGCGGTCAACAGCAGGATAATACAAAAAAATTCACAGGTTTTAAGCTGACAGAAAATCGTCCCCTGAAAAGCCTAAAAGCTTTCAGCGCCAACGCATCCCATATTTTTCTTTCTATTTCTTTCAAATCGTCATTAATGAGATTACCTCGGTCATCGTCCATTAATTAAACTGGCTGACGCTTATTATTTGAAAGGTGATGACTAGTACAATTTTGTGTACGTATAAAAAATGCACGAGCATATACAGAGCTGTCCGTCCTTCCATCAATCAAATAGACTGATTATCAATTATGGCAAAACAGTCCTGACTCCTCCTCCTCCTCCTCCTCCTCGTACGTCTAGACTCTACATCCTCACCCAGCTCTTTTTAATCTGGAATCTCTAACGCTACGTGTACATCTTATGCACACCAATTTACCCACTAGTGTTATTGGATGAACTGATTCTCAGAGCTTTCTCTAATGGATTTCTGTGATGGGAGGAATCTTAAATTGTTGGCAGAATAGTTATAAATGCCAGACAGATTCCGAAGAGTTCTCAATTACCAATCTTTAGGTGCAACTGCAGATAGTTGTAAAAGGCCATTCATAGCCATCTTCCAGAAAAGACACAATCTATTAAAGGCTTTCTGCTTCGCCCAATCACTTGTATCAAATATATTCAAAACGGGAAAAGAAAGAAAAAAATGTCAGAAGCTTGAATAAATCTGTGTACGCTTATGACGGGTGTTATTCAAAAACATACATCCATGATCCATCACCATCACCATCACCATCACCAGGATTTATTCAATTCTGATATCATCGAGCAACCACACAATACAACCAATGGTCATACTGTTCTTCAGTTGACCATGTACGTACTCAAATGCGAACAAGAAGGATCAATATAATTATTCAAACTACTTTGGCATTTAAAAGCTAGGATTATCTCTTGTGCATATAATACAGAAATTTACTAGTCCGGGGATGAATACCAAGCATTTATTTTTGTTTGGAATTTTTTTATGAAACCCTAAATTAACAAGTAGCACTTACCATCTAACCAGGCTTAAAATTTCCGGTAGAGAAGTAAAATGTGACTTCTACGCTTCATAACAAAGTAGAATGTTCAGTGTCAACCACTGAAACTATAAAGCTTATTCAAAAGTCTATTTTGAAAACCATTATGGGATTCATTGAAATTAAAGAGCTAGACGTACTAAATCAGAAGTTAGTACTTACTGCCTAAAATTTATGATTCTGAACCATCTTATCAGATTTCTGAATTCATCTTGATCACCAGAATACTTTATAGTTAGGATTTTAATGAGTTAACTCCAAGTACATGAACATGATATATGTAATTTCCAGATTTTATTTCATATTCTCAACTCTGAAATTGTTTCCCGTTTTTACGAGTAGCCAACAAGATCTTTTAAATGCCTAGGAGCTAACAACATAAGAATGTCTCTATATGGCATCTAATTTGAAGCTACCTTGCCCATATAGAATTATTATAACTATAGGAAGAGCTGTTCCGATTTCCAAAGCAAGTAACAAAGGAAGGTAATTTCGACTTTGTTTTCGTGACCCGTATGCTGTTTCACTTTCAACGCTCATTCCTCACTACTACTAATGAATCTAAGCCTAAAGATAAAAGAAAATTTTTTCGTACCATCACAATCCTTTTGGAAAAGGCATTATTATTATGACCACAACACTTCAATTTGCTCCTAAAATAACAAACCTTATTGCTATATTTTAACATGGTGAACAAATGCACAGCGAGCTTGATTAAAAAAAATAATTTTTAATACAAACTATATAATTAATTTTAGTATTATAAATTTTGGGGAAAATTTGTGGAACCAAATTATTTTCAAATGGATAATATAAGATTGCATTTTTTTCCTTAAAAAATATATTTTTATTGGACATCATCTGTTGCCAAAACCGTAAAAAACCCTGAAATTAATATTATTAAAAAAAATTAACTGTTTTAAAATCTACACTACTGAAAGGCACCGCACCACCATCTACGAGTGTTAAAACTTGTTATAATTTTTTTAAAGAATAAATGCCAGTATCATAAGCGATAGCATTATCCAAACTATGATAACTTCCTCTGGCTCTCTATCTTATTATTACATTGATTTTGCACTGTAAATCATGGGTAATACTTTTAAATCATCTTGGAAGGATCATTGGTAAGCGACAGCCATAGACATTAGGCACAAACAAAGATGACAACTACTTGTGTAACGTGTAACAAGTTCACGCTCAAAGATAAGCTTTAAATACACGACAAGTTGAAGCAGAAATGATACGAGTCCCGAGTCAATAAAATGCAAGGAGAATACTCCGCAATCGGTGCTAACAAGCCTAAAAAACGGTACGAACTGATTTGCCGTATACGATTAAAACTTGGTCTACCTGTTATAAACGTTAACTGTGTTAAAACTGTCGGCATATGACGTGATATTACAGCTATTAAATGACAGGATAAAGGATTGCCGGGAACGATTTTTCGGACACTGTATAGAGGATCAATTTGGATTGCTACAAAAAAAAAACATTCGGTCACGGAGGCCGAACTTGTTACTAAACTAGTATTGAAAGAAGGAAGGCGCCGATAGAATATGAAATCAAAGTCATATACTGCAAGAATTATGAATAAAAATCATATAAACCACATTGCATTTCAAATAAGCAATTCCTATGGCAGAGATTTGTAAATAGATTTGGTTGCAGGAAGGTATCTCAAGACATAACAGAATTGCGACGTATTCAAAAGCCATTTCTCTAAGACACTATTCTATTGCAATACTTTCAGATTCTACCGACAAGAAATAGTGAAGAAGAAATACTAAAGGATGTGGAAGTCTTGCACCATGATTTCATTTTGGTATCATGCAACTGGACTCATTTCATCCGGAGCCCGTATGATCCATGCGACTATCTGTTGGGGGGAATGAAGCCTGGTCCGACATCACTCAGCCTCAACGATGAACAGATCTGAATGACCTCGAGCCAGACAACATTCCCCACAACCATCAAAATCTTCGTCAACAAACCAATGCCGAAGATGACTGACGAGTAAATTCTCACATCCATTGTCACCTACTTCATCCTGTATCAAAATTGGTTATGAGTGATCGTATTATTACTATAAAGCGCATATATACTAGTCTATAGAACTAGCGCAAAAAACAACATAAGTCCACAAGAAGATTCAATACAGAGACTCTCAAACCAGTGCAACCACAAATTTACCCCTTCGTAATAATAGACACCAAATGATCTGAGCTTTGAATGAAATTTATCGGTAACCTGGTGTGCAACTCCAGATGAAAGCAATGTTAACTAAAGAAGAAAATCTCGACAGTAGCCATTTGGACATCACAAGGCAGTGCCAATAAATTAAATCAAAGTAAAGGCACAAAATACTTCAAAAACCCTGAGTATAACTAACCATCAAATCAACGGGATCCGATCTGCATCAAAATCCTTTGTAACAAAAATAATTGTAAAATACGTTTAGAGAGAAAAACAGCAAAGATTTGGAAAAATCTTCAAGGAAAAGCAAGTCAATAACAAAACATACAGAAAACATGTTCAAAACCCGGGATCGGTAAACTTAAAACAAGAAGTCCTGACGTGTGGCGACACAGACGAGAAAATAAGAAAGAAAAGCAGCTAGAACTTCGCTTCGTATAGAAGACCGCGAAGGATTCCTGTTCCGACGGAGCGGGGGTTGTGCAGAGAAGCCGAAATTGAGGGGAATGAAGCCTGGTCCGAGAGCATCCAAAAGATCCAGGTTTTTCTCTCATCCGAAACAAACGAGTGGCTAGGATGACCTCGAGCCAGACAACATTCCCCTCAAAAACACTATCTTTCTTCCGTCGTTCTTCTTTCTTCTTCTTCTTCTTCCGAGTCCACCTGCTCAACTTAAAAGGGCATCTACCTAGTGATAGTCCGTCAAGGTTAAGGCTAGGCTGAAGGAAGGGTCACCCCCTACCATTCCGGGGATCGCTTTTAGGCAGGCAATGATGACTTCAAATGAGACAAAACATCAACAGCAATGGGCCTACAACGAGCAGACAGGGCGGCGGATGCTTCTGCATGGATTCGGGAGGGCCATGGAGTGAGGGTCCCAATTTTAAGGGCGTCCAGCGTCCAGCGTCCAGATCATCCATCCCCTCCTCAAACACCAGACCACTCCCTTAATAACTGCCCTAATCCCCACCACCACATCAAAGATCAAACCCTAACGCCAGGCCGTCCCCTTCAAACGGCCTTTTCCTATGACGTAAGCCCTATACCTCGCTACTCCTAGACCCGCGCCGGGTTCATAGCCGTCGGATCCACAAGGCCCCGCATTGTTCGCCGTCCGATCGCTGGATAAAACCCATCGGTGTACGTGCTTCTTTCCTCGGAGATTGTACTAGGCAAAAGTTTCCCTAATTACATGATATTGTACGTAATCTCTTACGAATAAATAATAGTTAGTATCATCAATCATTTTTAAAGGAATAAATAAATGTGCGTGTCTGTCAACGTGCACACCTACTAAACCCATATTCATCGGTCACCACTCCCATTCCCACCATCACCTATCTAACTTCTAACCACTACATTTAATTTCCCTATCAATAAAGTGTTCTGTAACGCAAATTTTAACACTTTGAATTAAGTTTTTTTTGCCCCTATTCTTACTTTTCAAAGGTTTTTTTATGGTTCTTTCAATGATTCTCTTCTTCCTATTATTGTGTTAACAATTTTGGGTTCTATTTTTTTTCCTTTTTTCATAGAATTAATTTTTTATGGTATACTTTTTCTTTTGTTTCTTTTTTTAATCAAGTTTTCGGTTTAGTATTAAGGAATGAGGGTTTAATTTTGTCAAATTCATCTAGGGATCAAATTCGGCTTTATCCTTTATGATATCAGAATTAATCCCTATTAAATTCTTTGTGAGTCAAGCATCTTCACCAATGAACTCACCTTTTGATTCTTTTTTATTTTTTGATCATTTGATGTTAATTTTTTTGTGTTGATAAAGTCATAATTTTAATTTAATTATCTATAACTATAAATATGCAAGTATTGTAGTTCATTTATACACTTCAGATTATCAAGCATTCCTAGCATTCTCTATTTAGCACAAACATCCATTCTAAAGAGATCAAACAATTATTAGTGAATTTTTTTATTGTATAGAATTAACATTTATTTTACAATGATTTTGACGTAAAAATTAGGGTTTTGTATATCACATTAGAATTACTTTTCAATAATTTACTACTTTCAATCTATTTTATTAAGTGATTTCTATGACTTAGGAGCCTAATAATTAAATGGTGCCTAAAACACCACATAAGTCTTAAAACAAT
>JARHVA010005788.1:275000-352500 GCA_037957365.1 Torreya grandis | reverse complement strand
GGATTTAAGTTTCAATCCAAATACCCATACAAAATGACTACAACTAAGCTTGTGGAATTGAAAGCCCAACTTTAAGATATGTTGTCCAAAGGATTAATTTATCCTAGTGTATCCCCTTAGGGAATAACAATGGTTTTGTCAAGAATAAGGATGAAAATCTTTGACTATGTATTGATTATAAAATGTTAAATAAGGAAAATATTAAGAACAAGTATCATTGACCCCATATTGATGAACTTTTTGATCAAATACGAGGGGCGACAATCTTTTCTAAAATTGACATTAGAGCAAGGTACCTTTAGTTGAGGATTAAGGAGGAGGATATCCATAAGACTACTTTAATGATAAGGTATGAATACTATGATTTTATAGTTATACCTTTTGGTTTAACCAATACACTTGTGAAACTTACAACTAGTGTTGCAATGGTTACGAAAGCATAGACCCTATGGAAAACTATCAAAGTGTGCTTTCTATTAAAAAAAAAGTATGATATTTGGGGCATATTATTTTAGATGAAAGGATATTTTTAGATCCAACAAAGATAAAATCCATCATGGTTGGCACCCAAAAATGTTCATGAGTGTGAAGTTTCATTGGTTTAATAGGAAATTGCCTAATTTTTCAAAGATAACTAACCTCGTTGCCTTTTTGTCATAGAAAGAGTAGCATTTCCTATGGAGTGATAAATGTAAAGAAGCCTTTTAAATCCTAAGTAAAAGGCTTATAGCCACATCAATGTTACATGTTCCTTATCCAAATGGCAATTTTATTGTGGTAATAGGTGCCTCTAGGGATGATTTGGGAGAAGTATTATTACAAGAAGGTCAAGTAATAGCTTATGAATATCAGAAGCTTAAGCCTTATGAATAAAATTATTCCCTTCATGATTTAGAATTAGCTACCATAGTGCATGTGTTACAAGTGTAGAGACATTATCTATTGGGAAAATTGTTTGACCCCAAGACTAGTAACTTGGGATTAAATATATCTTCACCCAACCTAATCTAAATGCTTGATAAAGGTGACGACTTGTGATGTCCCTTACTTAGGGGCTCCTTTTTTTTCTATAAAATCTCTGATCAACTGTGATATCCCCTTCAAATAGGGAATATAGAAACACAAAAGCTCTGAACAAAGATACGAATTTGCAGAATAAATTCAAATAACAAGAAACCATAGTAAATCTCTTAACTGGCAAATCACTAATCTTATTATTGTCCAGAAGGTTACAATAGATGTCCTCAGTCATGCATAAAAGGAATATTCAAATACGGCCTTAAAACCCTGATTAACTTTTGCAAATTAGGCACTTGAGCTTGACTCTGTATGTCTCGGTCTGCTGTGTAAAAAACACAGTCACCGACGTCAGTTATACTGCCATCATCGGTGATATGTCAACCGATGTCGGTCTCTGTAGGTCTCTGTTCGCTGATGTCGGTGCCTGAACTTTCTGTTGATGCGTGTGGATTTTCATGGATCTGTACGTAAGTCATACAACCGCTGATATCACACAACCTGTATGCTTGATCCTGATCTATAGAATTATGGGCTAATACAAAAGATCTATATCTAGATAATTCTTGAATCAAAACCCAAAATAATGAAATACCTGTAAACCCTTGTGATAACTTCTGTGTGAAGTTATCTCTCAAACTTGTAAACACCTGTGATAACTTTTGTATGAAGTTATCTCTCAATTTGGCAATAGATCGGTTGATCTCTCACAACCTCTGAATCACACACAATGAAGATTTGACGTTCTTCAATGCAATTTGGCAATAAATCGGCTGATCTCTCACAACCTCTGTATCGCACACAATGAAGAGTTGATGTTCTTCAATGCAAATGGAATCTTGGAACCCTTGGCTCAGTCTTCACAGAAGAATTTCTTAACAAGAATCAATATCAATAATAATCATGAATACAAACTCTCTCCCATGAGGCCCCCTTATACCCTCCAAGGTGTGCTTGCTAAAATTAGATTTCCTCAAATTAGAACTTGAGGTTCTTAAATTAGAATTCCTCAAATTAGAACTTGAGGTTCTTAAATTAGAATTCCTCAAATTAGACTTGGGCTTCTTAAATTAGAACAAAATATTAATAATTAATAATTAATTAGTATTTAATTAAAATTAGACCAAATACTTAATATTTGATTAAATCAATCAAATATTAATATCTTCCTCAATACATGTCAGATCCTCAAACTGTCTAAAGCTGGTGAACCAGGGAGTGATTCTGCACATGACCATATCAAAACAAGGGTGCTCCGTTGTATGTCAAATATCCCCAAATAATAGGAGCTCAGGCCCAATGTGTCTAAAATAACCTGAATAAGAGCCAACTATAGGAATTTTGTAAATCAGAGCCAAGCCAATCTCCATCATGACCCTCTATCCATCCAATCAGCCTATGAAGGTCGCATAATAGGCTAATCATCAAGCCTATCAATGTCCATGAAAAAGGGGACATGACACGACTCAATTTTTTTTCAAACTATGAATGCTATAAATTATATAAAGGGAAAAATAGAATAAATATGTATATGACCTTAGATACAAAAAGTATATAAAAATAATGATTGTTATCTGAACTACCTTTTAAGATTAGGTTTTGATATTCTCTCTAAGTGATAAAATTTATGAGCAAGTTAAGAAATCCCTTATGTAAAATCTATAATATCAAAGATACGAAGGATTTCATTTTGAGAAAAATAGACTCCTGTGGTTCAAGGGAAGAATGTACCTATTATATGGAGAGAATTTTTGAGGAATAATGCTCAGAGAGTTGCACATTGATCCATATTCTAGTCATGTAGGGGTGACTAAACTAATGGCATATTTGAGACCATTATAATTTTGGAAAGGAATAAAAAAAGATGCAGCTAAATTTGTATCAAAGTGTTTAAAATGTCAATGGGTAAAATAAAAAATGTTCACACTGCAATATTTTTATACCTTCATGACATTCTAGAATGAAAGTGGCATGTTATTAGCATGGACTTTGTCTAAGGGTTGCCAACGTCTAGAAACATGCATGACATGATTTTGGTAGTGGTGGATGAATTGATTATTTAACCCTAAAATGATCTATATTAGGGAATCTAAGGTTAAAGGGGGAAGAAATAGCTTAAGGTATAAGGGTGATAAATTATCTCTATAGTAGGCCAATTATATTCTAAACTTAGATATAACATATGTTGGATTCATTAAATTGAGATAGGTTAAAAACTTAAGTACAACTATGCTAGATATGGAAATGACAAAGAAATAATGTATTTAGTTGGTTCTGATGGTGACAGTGTTCTGGATCTAGAACAGGTAGGAAGAAAACTAGAACAGGGTTTTGGAATAATAGTCAAATTATAAATTGGATGCTTTTGGATTCGTAGATATTAGCATCAACCTACAACAATTACATCAACACTACTATATAAACCTAACATAAGTATCTTATATGAAATACCTATTGGAAAAAGATGAAACCATTTGGATGTTTTTGGGTTTCACTTCCCCTTCATTTTGGTATATTCAGATCTGGGTCATGGACTATTGTTCCTCATGAAATTACGAAACCTTAGTTCTTAATATTTATAGTGACCTTAGGGAAAAAATGGATTAGTGGGCACACAGTGCCAAGTTGACCCCAAAGACCCCTTTATAAATAAGCATTGCCTACATAGATAATACTCCAAAGAGAGCCTTAGACTAATGTAATTATCCCATACATGTTGGCTTGTGTGTGAATCATGAAATATGTGTAAAATATAACTCTCAAACTACTCCTTTGTTACTTCAAACCTATGTATGTGATGTTCCTATGACTGATATGAAAATAAGAGAAAATAAGGAAGTTTTACTTTATTGAGTGCTTGATTAAATGCTTTGATAATTTGCCTTGGTCTATGCTAGATTGTAGGCTAGGAATAAATGAGGGTTGATTTGGAGACTGAATGTGTGGAAGCCATGCCTATATGACATGCCCCGACCAAATCTAAAAATTATGCTAAATGTGGAGAACATGCCTCTATGACATACCCCCACTAATATGCCCCCCATTAAGGTAATAGAAGAATAAAAATTGGTATTTGCCTCACCTTAAAAAGAATAAGACAATTAAATAATCAGTGAATGTAACCATGTAGCATATAAAAGAATATGTCTAGGTAAATTTATCATTCAACCACATAGAATAATGTGATCACATGAAGGCCTAAGATGCACGATAAATATCATGCAAACATCTAGACAATAATAATACAAGCTCAACAAGAAAATTTAGCACACACAAGATTAATCAAAAGTAAGTTAACATACAATGGTCTTAGAAGACATCAAATAAGAGGCACATTCAAATTCCACATAATCAAAGGGACATGACTTAGTAAAATGTCCATAAAATCAAGAATGACATATTCAGATGCCCAAAAAGGAAAACAATGACATATTCAAATGTTGAAGAAATCACACATAGGCATAGAGGCTACAAATAATGGAGCATATTCAAATGCTTGAACAAGAAATATAATAACAAGTTAAGACACTCAAGGAAGTGCATAAAGGAAAGAATAAACAAAAAACATAAACATAGCATAGTAGCCCATAGATCTAATGTGTTAGAAAAAAAATGTCAAGTGCATAACATGTCAAGTACCTTATGAAATATATAATCATAGATAAAGGCATGTGTAAGTATATATAAGATCACAAACATGATAAAGTAACATGACCATGGAATGCTATAATATGGAAGTATCATGATCATATAGGTGAATGCTCCTAATGTCCATATGACATGAGTAGAGGGAAATCCCAACATACGAAATTGGAATATATCATGTATTTTTATATGCTTGTATCATACCTGCATAGAGGCATGATGCACATGTGTATGCAAAAGTAATTGATATGCCATCCATTAACATGGAAATAACATATAGATGCTAAGGGGATAATAAAACATGTTTTATGTTGAAAATATTTTTGGATATTTTTGGAATATGTGAAAAGAAAGAACTATCCTATGATCTCATCCAATAGATACTCATAGACATCTCCCCTCTAGGAACTTGGTGCAATAAACTAGTGGTACTACTAATGAGCATGTATAGGTGCAATATCTATCAATGTATAATCTGTCATGCTATGTGGTTTCTTTGAAGTAGTAATAATAGGAACATGTCTAGGTGTGCTTGATAAATTTGGTTTGCATTTATTTACATTTGGTTTCTCATCCCCTAGTGATGGATTCAACTGATAAGTACCATGTCCTATATGTATGAATAGATTATGTGATAATTTATCGAGAAGATTATAACATGGTTTGTTGAACCCTTCATCTATAGATTATTCACCATATATATGAGTAGTGATAGTAGAAGTGTTTTGATATGAGGAAGGGCTTGTAGTTTCTCTCATTTTAACCACATTTACAACTTTATATTTGTTAATTATGTCTTGATTTCTGACGTCTTTTGTTAAAAATTCTAGTTTTAATATTTGATGTGACCATTACTCATTTTATAATGGTACCTTTTCTATTTGTGATTTATTCTTTGACTTGTTCTAATTTATAGGTTCTCATTCTTTTGCATTGGCCAAATGTTTCTTTCAATGATTTGCATTAGTATTACAAATGTATCCCAAGCTTTGATGGTCATTTTGGTCATATGTGGAACTAAGATGAGTGATGCGTTGGGGATGTTTTCCCAATCCTTGACCATGGTAACCAAAGTTTTTTAGATATTTCATTCCAAAACCATATTATTTGGAAACATGAGTATCATTATGGAGAGGTAGATTTGGATCCTTTTCTTGATTTGAGTTTTATTTTTGAACCTTTTCTTACTCAATGTTAGGTATTTGAGATTGTGTTTCCTCTAAAATCTTATTTGGTAACTACATTTTTTGTTTTGGAACTTGTGCTTTAGGAGATGTAATCATAATGCTAGTGTTTTTCTTAATTGATGTATCAATGATAGGATCACCACTATGTTTGTGACTTTCTATTTTATCCTTCAATGCAAAACAATGATATGTATGATTCCCATCCATTCTATGATATGCAAAATAGTATTTGGATCTATGTACAGGATGTATAGGAGGTAGTTTGAACATTTGTTTCGAATCATATCTCTTAGGATCTAAATTGGCCTCTTAGTAGTCTTTATGTAACTTTTGGAATCAATTGTTTTTTACGTATCATGTTTTAGCTTTTTATTTGGATATGAAAACTTGTTTGGCACAAAAATGGTAGGTGAAGATGTAAAAACATAATTAAAAGTACCATTTGTTGGATTTTGGGCACATAGAATTTGATTTTCCAATAATGTGATCTTTGAACTGAAATATTGATTTTACTTTTGTAACTCTTCTATTAACTTGATCATAAAGATGATTTTATCTTTTAAAGATTCTTTAATCCCTAAACGTGGTATTTGAGTGCTAAGAGTGCTACTTGAGACTTCATATCCCTAGCTTAACCCTATACCCATCGTAAAGCCTATTTTCACACTTATCCAACTTTCATATGGGCCACAAACATCCCTAAATTAGTTTTAGACCCTCATTTCATGATCCTAGCCATTCATATTTCATGTTCCACCACTTGGACACTAGCACCATAATAAGAATAGTAGCACCATAAGGACTAGTGTCCCATTAATGGTGTTAATGTCCTTTACCTCTCTTTTTCACAAATGGATATATTTTCAAATCTAAAACCTCTTAGGGTCAGCGTAGACATATTTTAGCACTTACACAAGCATCAAAATAGTATATATACATGAATTTTAGCCATATAACCACTAGATGGAAATTAGAGGCAAAATAGACATTCAAACTCAGAATAAGTCATGCAAAATTAAGGTTATCAATCCTTATTTTACCCTACTTCTTCATACTACCATTTATAATATTCTTAAGCTTAGATTACATAAATTTCCAATCTCAAGCACATTTAAAGCACTCAAGTCCAATATCATACTAGCTTAACTTGTAATTACACCAACACTTAGGTGGGGAAAACTAAATTAATCTTGATCCCTCCTCAGAGTATTGATATGTAGATAAATCTCATCATAGTGGGGTGTTGAGGATGTCCAACCTACCCCACTAAAAAACACACTTTTCATCTTGTATCAACCAAATGCCCTAGCAACATGGAGGATTAGGGTTTGATCAAAAATTAAATCAAAATAGGCCATATAAAGGGTTTTAGAACTCATGCACACATGAATAGACTTCACATATCCAGACACAGGTGCACTTTGAAGCTTGGGATAGTCTTGCATAAAAGACACTACTGCTAAAATAAGGACACTAGTGCCACATGGAACTATTTTACAATTAGGGAGCTACTATCTATGAGGGGTTTTGACACTTATATCATGTTAATAACACTTATACTAGACTTTGCCTTAATCTTTAGCCTCAATTATTTGTCTTAGTCATTTTCCAACTAAGTTCTTATTTGCATTATTTATTACTATTTTTAGAAAGGTCAAATTAGTCAATTCTATAATAAATCAATGGCTATATTTATTGTGTATTTTTACCCTATTTTACTTTTCTCAAATATTTAACAACATAATATTTACATTAACTAAGTCTTAAAAGGCTAAAACATTTGGTGAACCTGACTTACTTCAAATATTTATCAAACCCTAACCTTAGATGCTCCTAGGAATTATACCCTTATTTTTCCTATTTTCATTGATTATTTTAAGTTTTTTATATTTCATAAATTCTATTTTAGCATCCCTGTTTTAATTTATTTAGTATATGCCATTTAAAAAAGCTATCTCTCTTCCATTAAAAAGAAGTGTTAGGCTAGGTGGTTAACCTATTGAGCATATTTAAATTCCTTATATTCAAGATTATAACATGGATAAGGGACCAATTTTAACTCCCATAATTAATCCTCCAAACCCTAATTATGTGGATTTCAATGATAATACATCTAAAGATGAACAATAAACTCAAGATCAAGATGATACATAAGGTGGAAATCAGGACACTCTCCCTCCACTTAACAATGAAAACCTAATTTTCAATAAGGATGAGATCCTATAGAGCTTCATAGATCAACTTTGGGAACAACCCCTTGATCATGCACATATTTTACAAGCCATAATGGAAATAAAGAATAAATCAAACAATGGTCAAATATTCAACTCCCCCAGTTAATAAAATTATTATACCTATATTAGGGCCAACTCAGCTAACACAAAATCTAATTATAAATCAACAACATTTAGTGATAGATACACCTTTGGCTAGTTTTTCCACTCTAGATGTACAATCCCTTATACATGAGGTTCATACTTTACAGGATAAGGTGTTACATCTTGAGTAATGAGCCACTAGGCTATCACATGCCTTGGATTCTCATGTTATTTTACTTACAACTTTGGCACAACACATAGCATTAACTCCTTTTCCATTTAGATTCATGGAACCTAAGCTTCCATTGTATGATGGTAAGGGTAAACCAAAGCACCATCTCCAAGATTTGCATGCAACATGTTTGGACTATGTATCTAATGATTGGTTCCTTACTAAGTTATTCCCATGTATTTTAAAAGATTATACATAATAGTGGTTTTATGATCTAATGAATTAGTCTATCACCACATTCAATCCTTTGGCATACATGTTTTTAGCATACTTCTAAATATACATCAGTGATAGGATCTCATATGCTTAAGTTACACAATTGAAACAAAAATAAAATGAGCCTGTTGTAGAATACATCTTATAATATAAGACTATATTGGCCCAATTAAATAGCCCCATGGAAGATAAAGAGCTTCAAGTCTTCAAATAGAGTCTTCTATTTGCTTTACAAAAATCTATCTTTTTAAAGAAGTTTCCAACCTTCACAAATTTATGCCACATAGTGAAAGAAAGAGAAGTCAAGCTTCTCTCTATGGGCACATTGAAATATACCAGTGGATCAAAATCAAATAATAAGAGTTATAGTAAGCCTCCATACAAGGTAAGGGCCACTAAAAAAAGAGTGATCCAATGGCCACAATTAATGTAGTTTCAGAGCCATCCCCTCACCTAGTTTTATTAGCTCCTCCACATAGAGTTTTCACCAACCTTATAAAATCACTAGCACTTGTTTTAAAGTAGATATTGGAATGAAATGTCATATCTTGATACGACATGGCCTCTTATAAATAACTATGATTCCAATGCATTCTAAAAATATCACAAAGAACCAGGCCATACAATAAATAGATGCACCATCTTGAAACATAAGATACAAGATTTGATAGGGGCTAATATTATTAATGTCAACACACCCATAGAGACACCCAAAGTACAACAAATGGAAGCTAAGGCATTGAAAATATTTTTAAATCCATTTCCAAAGCATACAATAAATGAGGCAGGGGGCACCTTAGGTGTTCACTACACGTATTGGGCACATCCACCACCAAAATCATATCACACTACTTTAGAGGAGGCACACCCATTACATAATATCATTAGTGTGTATCATAGTATAGTTTCAGCTAGACCACTCATCACCTTCTTAAAGAAATAGATTGTTGATGATGATACAAATTTATATGCACTCTTTATATGAGACTACATAGATCATCATCCTATCTAGAGTGTTATGGTTGATAATGGGTCAAGTATTAAGATGTTCACTATCACACTTCTATAAAATTTGGGGTATTTAGAGCTGGATATATCTCCTATGAACCTAGTTATCAGTGGTTTTAGTGACCATGTTTATAGCCCTATCGGGGAGATTTTAATTCCACTATAGGTTGGACCATCACATATGGCCACTAGATTCTTAATAGTACGTAATGCATGCATATTTGACATGTTACTAGGTAGGCCATGGATAAAACAACTATGATCCATCCCAGACATAATGCACATATGCCTAAAATATATACATGCAAATTAGGTGGTCATAGTTAAGGGTCTTCCATATGAGTATCCTCTACCTATCCCATAGGCAATTACATCATAATTACTAGTTACAACATAATTACCTAGTTACAACACATGTATTGTTACAAAATAGTAACCAATTATAACTCTAAGCATATTTTCTATCAGTATACCATATATTTCATTAAAGCCATTAATACAGGTGAGGTCTACTCATACAATGTTTCCAAAAATGTATGCTCTTTCATAGAAACCATTATTAGAGAAATCCTTGCATTAGAGATATGTTACAGATTCTAGAGGGCCTCCCTCTCCTAACTTTCTTTCAACGTTAGTATTATTGAGCTCTTGGAGTTATTAGCATAGGGCACCTATGCCACCTACAACTTCTTCTACCAGATGGGTCCTTAAGACCCTTATAGTTCATATGACACCATAGTTAGTGTCATAAATTCCTAGCATCACTCTATAGTCAGAGCCATATATATATATATATATATATATATATATATATATATATATATATATCACTCATTATAGTATATTCTTGGACCACACTTACCCTTTCATACAACACACATGATCATAGTTCCTTTATTTGACATAGGCCACATTGATAGTGAGTCTCTTATTAGAATCATTAGTTAGTATTATTCCTCCCTTATTGTACATACTTTTATTATTTCTTGCTTCTTGTATATATTTTCATTTTCATGTTGCTTGTACGTAACTTATATCCAAAAAATATAAAAACAACATAATATTTCCAAAAACATAAAAACATTCAAATATTTACTTAGAAAACACTAAATTATAGATTGTATGCATTGCCATGTTTACACTTATATTTTCTATACGTGAGATATGTTATCTATCTTGGTATAGTCAATTTTATCATACATACATGCTTCACTTGTTCTTGTCAAGTGCTTGTAGATTGCTTACAGGACCTAGGTCCACTACACCAATCCAAATTTGTTATTATGTACCCACTAGGGCATTTACATAGATATATGGGTTCTTCATTAGACACATTCACCCATTTGGGGGCACCCTATACATAGTTTTGATAACCAAGTTCCATCTTTATATACTCTATGTATACACTAAATTATGCCCACCTTAATTATTTTAATTAATATCACTAGTTTATCCCCTTTATCCTAATATCCCCCTCATCATTTCTTCTTTCAGTAACCTTATTTCTACCCCAACAATCAATTAGTCATCCTAAATCATGGCTTATCCTATCTTAATCCCACTTATCCATTATTTGGGAATTTAAAATTCCCATGGCCCACCTACTCACCTACACTAGCCTATTCCTAGGCTCTCCTACACCCCTAGTCCCCAATCACCCACCTAATCCTTCACTAATCCTAATTAATCCCTAAGGATATTTTAGAATTCTACAATTATAGAACCTCCTCTAATTTGGCCCTTCTTCTCTAGAAGCCTCTATTCTAGAGGCTTCTAAAGAAATTTTAATTCCTTGTAAATTCCTCCATCTTTGATCCTCATGGCCCAACTTTGAATGAGAGCAATAAATCTTCCCTCCTTACCTTACATATATAATCCACTCCATGAAAACTAATTAGAAACTAGCAACCAAAAACAACTAGAATCTCCATGTTAATTAGCAATAATTAAAAATAATTTATTAAGTCCATGAAATTTCCATTCCAAATCCATGATCAAATTATCATCCATAAACATCAATCAAACTATCATAATACAACAAATTTGAGTCTAAAGTAAGCAATCTCAATCCAAATACTTTTATCTTTTTATTTTTTTAATCTTGGTTTAGAGAAAATAGCTTTAGGATTAGAGTGCTGATTTGAATGTTCATTCACCTATTTGCATTTAATCCTAATGGCTCTAGATCTTAATTAGTGGATTGACATTTTGGGTGTTTTTGATGTAATAGCATAATCAAATCTAATAGCTCAAAATTTCATCTACATTTTGGTTATGTAGTCATATAAAATGTGAAATTTGGCTACTTGAGTATGGCTAAAGACACCTAATCCATAGGTCCTCTTACTTGCTTGCACAACCCTTTTTAGGTTTTTCTTTTACTGATGCCTAGTTATTCACAACCTTCTAGACTTAACCCTTATAGACCCAGGTAGCTTTTTTAGGCCCAAATCCATCCCCTCAGGTCTCATTCCCTTTGGACAATAGCTCCCAACTTGGATAGGAGAACTGAAACCTAGGGTGTCCTATTTTTGGCACTATTGTCTAAGTGGACTTTTGGTCCTAATGGTCATTTTTCCTAAATCCTTATCCTAATTCATGTTGGCCTAATGCAAATTCATTTAACCTATAATCATTAAATCCCCTATAAAAGGCCATTCAAATTCCATTTAGAAGTGTTGGCACTCATTTATAAGAGAGAAGCAAGAATACAAGCAAGTACATTCAAGCACTTTTCCCTATTCTCTACATACAACCTTCCAATATTATTCCAAGCTTATTCAAACCCTTACACCAACCCCTTACTATCTGAAATACACCTAATTTCACATCTAGTTGCATTTTAATATATAATTGCACCAAGCATGTCAATGGGAGAACTACATTAGATTGATCCCTTCTCAGAGTACTAATATGTAGGTAGCGTACCCACACATGGGGTGTGAAGTACATCTAATGTATCCTTTACACACTAACCCCTTCTATCTCTTTTCTAAGTTTCCATTCAAGTTCAAGCACAAAGAGATCCTAGGGATTTGAAGATTAAAACAAATACATAATGAGCTTCACAAACTTTTGGGCTTTTATATTTCATTGATAGGGTAACATAGACTTGCCGAGTATAACCCAAAAATCTTAGATCACCTAGACAATAGTTCTAAAAAAGGACTATAACATTGAATATCAGGGTGTCCCATTTTTAGTGCTCCTATTCAATCCAAAAATTAACTCTAGGATCCTATTTGTAATAGCCTCCTAAGATTTCACATAAATTTCTAGACCTTGCAACATTCATCTTAGTTGGCTTCCAGCTAAATTTGATTTTCTCTCTATTATTACTATTTTTAGAAAAGGTAAAAATACAATATATTTACACAAATCAATGGCTTAATTATTACACATTATTTATTGATTTACCCTACTCAAACCCATTTATCTAATTAGGAATAAAACTCTATTATTCTAAAAAACAATAAATCATTTGGTAAACCTGACTTACTTCAAATTTTGCATAAAAACCCTAGAAAACCTAGGGTAAATGCCTAGTTGATTTTTCCCATTAATTTCTAATTTTTTTCTTGAATATTAAAATCATAAATTCCTCTCAAATTCTAAAATTTTGTAGTAAATTTTAAAATAAATTTATTTCAAACCTTAGTTGCATACAATAGGTCCCAGTAGTTTTTTAGTATTTTTCTAATTATTTTTTTTAATTTTTAGTTGCATATTAAAATCATAAAATCACTTCAAATTTAAAAAATTGATAGTAATTTTCAAAAAATTATTTTTCTCAAAACCCTAGTTGCATCTACTAGGTCCCATTAAATCAAGCATTTTCTCATAAATTTTTGAATTTTTCCTTGAATACTTAAGTTAGAAATTCATTTTTTATTTCAAAAATTCATAGTATTTTGCAAATATTCATTCAAACATCCTTAGTTGCATATACTAGCACCTATTTACTTCTTTACATATCACCTTACATGTTTGGGATCTCCATATCCTTTTTGCATAAATTCCAATTAACTATTTGTAGGACTTTGCCTTTCTTATATTCAATACTTTCCTTTTCTAGCACATTGCTTATTAAAACTTATTGCAAAACATTCAAATACCTTATAAATTATTTTCCTACTTTCACAATGGCCCAATATACCAGTTTTGATGAAACTGATAAAAGATAACTTCAATAACTCTTAACAAAACATCCAAATATGCAATATGACATGCATAGAATTCTAAAAAAGGAACAAAAAAAAGTGAACAATGGTCAATCTTCTCAAACCATAGAGCCACCATTTGTAAATGAAACTATGGGGGTAACTAAGTATTAACAACCCCCTATAGTAGCCCAACCTGCCTCTGTGCCACTAGTTACAACTAGTACATCACTCTCTCTTAATGTGGTGGACCTTGTGTAAGAGATAAGATCTCTTCAATCTTAGGTGCTACATCTTGAGCAAGGTAGCACTAGACCTACACAAGCTTTGGAATCTTTTGCTCTTCTGTATACACTATTGGCACATCACATTGCTTATACACCCTTGCCACAAGGTTTTGTTAAACCTAAGCTTACTATTTATGATGGCAAGGGTGATATAGAGACATATTTGAGAGATTTCATGCAACATGGTTGGATTATTTACCAAATGACTGGCTACTTACCAAGCTAGTTCCATGAAGTTTAAAGGATTATGCATTATAATGGCTATATAGTCTACCAAATTAGTCATTCAATGTATTCAATCCTTTAGCTAATATGTTCCTAGCATATTTTAGTATAAACATTGGTGATAAGGTTTATTATGCACAAATTGCATAAAATAAACAAAAATCAAATGAGCATCTCACAGACTAAGTGCTTCAATATAAGACCATCTTGGCTAAGATGACTAACCCCATGGTAGATCAAGAGCTATAGGATCTCTTCAAATAGATCCTTCTACCAACATTTTATGAATCTATTATGTTCAAAAGATTCTCTTCCTTCACTGAATTATGTCATACATTAAAAGAAAGAGAAGTGAAACTCATTTCAATGGGCACACTCAAGTATACACTCATTCCAAACACAAAAACAAAGAGTAATAAAAAAGTCCCATACAAGGCCAAATTCAATGATAACAAGAATCATAATAAACCAACAATCAATGTGGCTTTAGAGACCCCTCAATGTGTGGTTTTATTAGCACATCTTTGGTGTGCATTTACCAATCTACCAGTTTCTCTAGCTAGAGTTTTAAAATAGTTATTAGAATGTAACATCATTACTCTCCCTCCTATTCAATAAGTTGACCCAACAAAGCCTCTTCCACAAGGATATGATCAGTAGGCATTTTGTGATTTTCATAGGGCACCAGGCCACACTACAAATATATGCATCAGTTTGAGACATAAGATATAAGACTTGATAGATACTTGATCTTGGCACTTTAGTTGAGCCTCCACAAGCTAAGCCAACATAGGATAAAGCTTTGAAAATATTCTCAAATCCATTTCCACAACATTCTAAGCAAGAGAAAGGGGACACATTAGGTGTTCACCACATATACCATGCACATTCTCCACCAATTACATACCAGGCACCTTCAAGTGAATCACATCCTTTGAATAGTATGATAGGTGTGTGTGAGTTCAGGGTACCAACAAGACCTTTGATATCCTTCTCAAATTAGGAGATTATTGAGGATAATTCAGATTATAATGCACTCTTTATCAAAACACATATTCATAATCAATCCATTCACAATGCTCTCATCAATAATGGGTCTAATGTCAACATGTGCACCATTATATTATTACAAAATTTGGGCTATTTAGATTTGGATATCACTCCAACAAATACAATTATAAGTAGATTCAATGGGCACATATATAGTTCATTGGGTGAGATTGTACTTCCTTTATAGACTAGTCCAACACATGTGACCACACATTTCACTATAGTTCCTAGTGTAAGAGTTTTTGATATGTTACTTGGTCACCCATAGATCTGTCAGGATCCTACTCCTTAAGAGTACAATTGATTACCTTTGTATAAGCAACTAAACATGAAATTAAACTAGAAGTAATATGTAACTAGACTTCTAAAACAACAAAGAATATGAGATACAAGAAACAACCAATCTTGTATTAAACTCTTCCAGAAGGAAATACAATGAAGAAATCTCACTCTTCTTCCCACACCTCTTGGGTGTACAGTAATTCTCCCTCAAGAGTTCTCTCTCTCACAATCAATTACAACCAACTCAAACCCTAAGATGTTCCCTCCAGTGACAATCAACCTAATGGTTGTTGTTGCCTACTCTCGTCCACAGACCTTGTCAGTAGATCTTCTTGATCTTACACCTTGCACCTTGCAGATCTTATCTGATCTTGCTTACACCATGTGTTGCAGATCTTCTTGATCTTGCTACCCCATAGATCTAACTGAGCTTGCACACACACACCCATAGATTTACTTGATCTTGCTACCCCATAGATCAACTGTCCTTGCTTACCTGTAGATCTTCCTGATCTTGCACTCTTGCAGACCTTCTAGATCTTACACTTGAGGATCTAATCCTTCTTAGTCCTGATTAAAATATAGCCCCATGGGTCTCTTAAATAGATCCCAAAACAAACAATAATTAGAAACATAGACTCAAGACTAAAATTAGTCTTTACATGTAAACTCATTGTTCATCTAAAGTTAGACCAGTTCTGGAAACACACACAGGTGACCGACATCGGTCACTGTCTGTCTAGAGATGACTGATGTCGGCCGATGCTTAACCAATGTTGATTACTATGTAGCTAAATATGACCGACGTTGGTTGCCCTAATCGACGTCAGTTACTTTGACACTCAATAACCTCCACATTTGCATACCAGTTAAGCTTTTAGCTCCATAACTTAATAATCTCCCACTTGGAGATAAACAGCTACACTTATACCTATACCTATACATCCTCTAATTTGTTTCTAGCTTGTATCTCCATCTTCAAGTTCAATCTTGAAGATCAACAAAAAATTGAATGAAGATTCAACTTCTCATTTGTTCTCAGCTTTGTTAACATATCTGCAAGGTTCTTATCCTTGCTAGCCTCTGTGATTGCAACAACCTTCTGCAACTCTAAAATCTAGCTAACTGCCATTCCACTAATAGTAAACACATATCCTGTGGTGCTTCTCCTACCATCCAAGTCACCTGCCATATCCGAATCTACATACCCATGTAGAGAATCACTTGACCCTACATAGCATAAATACCTATTGTTGGTCCCTCTCAGATATATGAGAATCCACTGAATTACTTTCAAGTGCTCCTTTCCTGGATTGGCCATAAACTTGCTGACAACTCCCACTGCTTGGGCAATATTAGGTCTAGTACATACCATGTACCCAACCTCATCATGTGATTTAAGACACTGTTCATAGCTCAACTTGAACTATCCAACCATACGTGTGCTTACCGATTTTGCATCCTGCATATCAAACCTCTCCACTACCTTATTCACATAATCCTCTTGAGACAAAATAAACCTATGATTTTCCCTGTCTCTAGAAATACTCATGCCAAGGATTTTCTTTGCTACTCCTAAATCCTTCCTAGCAAATGTCTGAGCTACTTTTACCTTTAGCTCAGCAATTCCCTACATGTGTGACCCTGCAACAAGCATATACACTACATACAATAACATGATAATGTAGCTATCATTATCCAACATGGTAAAATAAACACAATGGTCACATTGACATTGACTAAAGCCATGCTTTGTCATAAACCTGTCAAACCTCAAATACCACTGTCCTAGAGCTTGCTCAAGACCATATAACCTGGCCTTCTGTCTCACCTGTCCATTCTCTCCTTTCTTTAACCTATGAATCCATTCATCTTTTAGTGCTTTCTTTTCAACTGGTAACTCTACCAAATCTCACATTTAGTTCTTTCCCAAGGAATCAATTTCCTCATTCATGCCATGCTCTCACTATTTCCTATATTCTACCTGCATTGCCTCTTCAAAACTTCTTGGTTTTCCACCATCAGTGAGCAACAAGTAGTATAAAGAAGGGGAATAATGAATTTGAGGCTTACTTACCCTTTTAGAGCTCCTCATGGGTGCTTGAGACTCATTAATAGCTTACTATCCACCCAAATTTCATTCTAACAGTGACTGATCCCGGTCATCTCTCAGTCTACACCTGATCAATGTCGGTTCCATGTGATCAACCTAACTAACATCGATTCCTATCTGATCGATGTCGGTTTCCACCTACCCAACATCACCGACTTTGGTCTCCACCAGACCAATGTCAATTTTTGCCTGATCGACATTAGTTCTCACCTAATTGACGTCAGTTTCTATATTTTCCTGTGAGTGATGATTTTTACCTGTGAGCTCATTTTGGATCATAACCTTGTCTAAATCAACATTACCCTACTCAGAATTATTTAGCCTCTTGAGCTAATCACTGTCCATCACCTTCTCCTTGAAAACCAAGGCTTTCCAGTTTTTAAATTTGTCAAAAACATCAAATTTTCTCTTAATGTAATAAACCCATACCTTTCTTGTAGCATAACAATGTGATCCTCCAATAGAAGCTACCTGAGCTTGTCCCCACATGTTTGTGTGAACAAGCTCCAAACTGTGCTTCTTCTTTGTTGACCCAGTTGTGAGAAACCTCACTTTCTCCTATTTCCCAAAAATACAATGCTCATAGAAATCTCGATCTATCAAATCTAAAAGCTTACCTTTTGACTTAAGAAGATCCATTCCCTTCTCACTCATGTGACCAAGCCTAGAGAGCCACATCTTTGCATCTACATCTGAAGTAGATAAAACAAAAGGAGAATCAGTAATACAAGTAGATAGATAAAGCGTACCTACTTTCTTACCTATTGCTAATACAAGTGCACCCTTGGAAACTTTCCAAGACTCTGCTGTGAGAGTTACTGTGCAACCCTTATCAACCAACTTTCCTGTAGAAATTAGACTCCTCTTCAGGATGGGAACATGCATGACATCTTTCAACACCCATATGTTGCCAGTCTGCAATTTCAGCTGCACTTTCCCTTTGCCAACAATTTGACAAGGCTTACCATCCCCTAAATAAACTTTTCCAAAGTCTCCATGGACATAATCATAAAAAAATTCTCTATTTGGGGTTGCATGGAAAGAGGCACCAAAATCTAAAACCCAAGATTCTACTTTATCCAAGGAACATATAAAAGCATCCCGTGCAATAATACCTGCATAATTTGCTTCTTTATTTCCTTCATGCTGATCTTCTACCGACTAATAATCTTTCTTTACATGCCCTTTCTTTCCAAAATTCCATAATTGATAATTCTTGCCATTGAATTTCTCCATTCGTAGTTTAATTTCTTCTGCCATTGCTTTACTCCCACTCAAACAGAAACCCCTGTGAGTGAACCTGTAATCAACAAACACTAATATGCTCTTATGAACCACTTGTCAGTGAACCTAGCTCTGATACCAACTGTCAGGATCATACTCCTTAAGAGTACAATTGATTACCTTTGTATAAGCAACTAAACACGGAATTAAACTAGAAGTAATATGTAACTAGAATTCTGAAACAACAAAGAATATGAGATACAAGAAACAACTAATCTTGTATTAAACTCTTCCAGAAGGAAATACAATGAAGAAATCTCACTCTTTTTCCCACACCTCTTGGGTGTATAGTAATTCTCCCTCAAGAGTTCTCTCTCTCACAATCAATTACAACCAACTCCACTACTTGAATTAATCCACACCCCTTTTAAACTATGAGGATCTAACCCTATTATATAGAACTAGGATTCATGAGCCATGCATTCTCCACTGTTAGATGCACCTCTTAATCAAAGGTTCAAATCTATCCTACCAAAAATAGAAAAGTGGACTCAAGACTAACAGTTAATCTTTACATGCAAACTAACTATTCTCCTCAAAATTAAAATTTTGGGAATGCACAGATGATCAACGTCAGTCTCTGTTTGTTTGCATATGATCGATGTCGGCTGATCCATAACTGACGTTGATCGGTCCTGATCGATGTCACCGACTGTGTAACTCTAGCAACCTCTACATTTGCTCATCTGGTGAAGCTTTTAGCTCCACAACTTAAAAAGATCAAAAAATTCAAGTAGTACCATCTATAGTTCACTGATGCATGAAATTCATTCATGCTAATTAGGTTATTATAGTTGGTGGAGTTCCATATTAGTTACCATTCCCCACTTCAGATCCATCTCCTTTACAGTCACCAATTACAATTTCTCCACTAATTTTAGTTTCTCCACCAGTATAGTTCTTCCTCCGATATAGCTTTAGACATAGTTTTGGCATCTATCACCATTACAAAGGGTCCATACACCACTACTTTGGGATTCTAGATAGCTTCTAGCTACATTATTCACACCCAAATTAGTGTCATTAAGATCTCATGCATCTACACATACAACACATGTTTAGAGAGCTTATCTTACTTCTATATGGGTCCCTAAGATCCCTACAGTTACATCCACTTCTCATAGTTATAGTGGGACCCCACAATTAGTTTCTACTTCAAATATTTTAGAGCATCTACAACATATACAAATTTTAGAGCCATAGTCTTAACATTTTCATCGTGCTTCACATTCATGCATGATTCCACTCATTAATACAGGACACCATGATAGGGAGTATTGTATGAGACTTATTGGTTAGTATCATCATATCCCAACCTACTTGTACATAATATTTTTTTTCTTGATTGTACATAACTTATATAAAAATATAAAAACAATACAAAATTTCAAAAAACAAAAATAATCAAATAATTTAAAAACACCAAAAACATTTAGATTATATGCATCATCCATGTTTTACATTTCTACTACTATGTTAGACTTACATTTGCTTTTCTATGCTATTGTTTATCGATTATATACATTACCATGCTTCACTTGATCTTCTTTGAGTGTGTGAAATGACTTCGAGTTCCTTGATTGCTTCATTCTACCCATCGAGGGGGCATCCTAATTCTACATTCAAAATGCACATTGATACATCTTCCTATTGGGGGCATCTTATGCATGACTACACCATCCAGGTTATGTCATTCTTACACCACACACTCTAGTTATCATGTTGACATACATTACTTATTAGATTATCACATCGACACTCACTAGTATCTTGTACTTGTGTATTTCTTAGCATATACCTAGTCTTGTATTAAATGTGTCTTGAATACTTTCACTCTTTCTTTGATTATTTAGATGTGATTGTACCTTTATAGTTTTTACATGCTTTTTTTATTTTTTTATGTAGCTAGATGTGATTGAATTTCTAGTTCTAGTTTTGTTTCCTATGTGTGCCTTAGGACATTTTCCAATGTCCTTTGCTTCTATTCATGTGTGTTTACCTTTGGACATTTGCCAATGTCCCTTGCTTTTACTCTTCTATGTGTCTGTAGCCCTTGTTCCAATCTTTGCTTGTTTCAAATTATATGTGTATATGGCATTTGAACATGTTTTGTATGCTTGATTTCTAGTTTGAGTGACATGTGCCCATGTCCCTTATTTGCATGGCCCCTTGGTCAACCTTGTATGCTTGTATGCTTATTCGCTTCTCAATATTTGTAATGCCATGATCCATATCATGTATTTACCTTGCTTTCTTAGATGCCATGATGGACATCATGCTCTATCCCTCTAACTAAGAACCAACATCTAACATTTTTAGTTCTAGTTTAGTATATTTCACATGTTTTTATATTATTATATCTATCTAGGCATACCCCTGTTGATATAACAATCTCTCAATATAAACATTGTTATATCTAGAGATATATTGTCAAATATCATTGCTATATCATGTATCTATACAACATAACACACTTGCATGACTTTTTTATTCTAAGGGTAGTCATTGCAGGTTCAATCATTCCTACCCTCAAAAGAGGGGAAAATAAATAAGGTTTTTGTCACAGAGATCAAAGCTCCTAACAGTTAAAACAAAAACATTTAGATCACCCAATTTAGAATCCAGAGGTCAAACCAGTTAGGATAGAAGAAAAAAATAGTGATAATTCTATATCAATAACTAGTTTCAACATAGGACAATAGTGTTGAAAATGGATAACATCACCAAACATAAGGGTGTCCTCATTTTGGTTCTATTATATAGAAAAAAACCTAGGTTTTCTAGTAATAAGCAAAAAGTTTAGCTCAACTACAATTTTTGCACATCTAGATCAGTCAAAATCAATAATTTTAGTATAATTTTGTTAGGGAATCTAGATATAGGGGGTATCATGCACGACATAATGGATCTCATTTCTAGTTTTAGATTAGGCAATTGACATAAATTCTAGATTAGAATCCATGTTCTATACACTAGTGATTGGGGGCAATGTGTGTGACACATTGGTATTATTTTATTTCAAAGTTTTGTTTGTTACCCAGGCATTCTCATTAGTTGTGTGCCTTACTCCATCTGTAGGTGGTTCGTATCTTTTTAAAATTTGAACTTTCATACAAGTTTAACTTCCCACATACCTGAGTTGACTTTCACATAATCCTAGTTCATTAGTTTTAGAGTGGTTCTCATACATGCCTAATCTCTATCTTTTGGAATGGTCAAAGAATGGCCTAGTTTCTAGCGTATATTTGGCTATCTATGCTACATTGTCAAATTTTTAGAACATCCATGGGTTCCTTGAGCCATCTCATATGACATCTATTCTAGATTGGTATCACTTCATAGCTTCACTTCATGGGGCAATGATGGAGCCAAAGGTCTCGCTAGCCTTTGTATTCTTGAGCCACCTGTTCAGAGGTATTGAACACATAGTCCAGACATTGATTAATATGAACATGATTTATTAGCTTCACTTAGTAGGCAATGATGAAGCCAAAGGGTCTACCTTTGCATTCTTGATCCACTTTCTAGAGAATTGAGCACTTAGCTCCATTCATGATATAACTTTTGGTACAACATCATCCAACACAATCCAACATTACTCAACCTTACTTAGGATCACAATAGGTTTTATATTGGTTTGCGTCCTTGGTGAGGTGTATTTGTTCCTTTCTCTTCCTTTTTCTTTTACTCAACTTTTGCATGTTCTTATTTTATATCACATATAATAATAACTGATCTACTCTTTGTTTCATTTCATAGATTCACACTTGTACAATTGCTCTCTACACACTATCCAACATTACTGGGCATCACACAAAATTCATGGGCTTTACCTTTACAGGTAAGTTCAGGTACACTTTTTATTTTTTTCCTTTATTATAGTATTTCACTTTACTACATCACTAGAATAAAGGGGGGCGAATGTATTTATATGAAATACAAAATTTGGTTACTTGAGTATGGCTAAAGACACCTAATCCATAGGTCATCTTAATTTCTTGCACAACCCTTTTTAGGCTTTTCTTTCACTGATTCCCAGTCATCCACAACCTTCTAAACTTAACCCTTACAAACTTAGGTAGCTATTTCAGGCCCAAATCCATCCCCCTAGGTCTCATTCCCTTTGGATGATATCACCCAACCTGGACAAGAGCGCTAAAACCTAGGGTGTCCTATTTTTGACACTATTGTCTAAGTGTAATTTTAGTCCTAATGGTCATATTTTCTTGAATCCTTATCTTAATTCATGTCAACCTAATGTGAATTCATTTAACCCATGATCATTAAATCCCCTATAAAATGCCATTCAAAGTCCATTTAGAAGGGTTGACACTCATTTACAAGAGAGAAGCAAGAATACAAACAAGTACATTCAAGCACTTTTCCCTATTCTCTGTATATAGCCTTCCAATATTATTCTAAGCTTATTCAAACCCTTATACTAGCCCTTAGCCATTTGAAATACACCTAGTTTTGCATCTAGTTACATTTTCATGAATAATTTCACCAAGCACTTCAATGAGATAACTACATTAGTTTGATCCCTCTTTGGAGTATTGGTATGTAGGTAGCATGCCCACACATGAGGTGTGAATTGCATCCAACATATCCTTTACACACTAACCCCTTCTCTCTCTTTCCCAAGTTACCATTCAAGTTCAAGCATAAAGAGATCCTAAGGCTTTGAAGATTAAAATAGATGTACAATGACCTTCAAAAAAATTTAGGCTTTGATATTTCATTGACATGGTAACATAGACTATCGAGTAGAACCTAGAAAACTCAGATCACCTAGAGATCAACACCAAAAAAAGACTATAGTGATAAACAATAGGGTGTCTCACTTTTGGTGCTCTTATCTCTTATCCAATATAGAAATGAACTCCAAGATCTCGTCTACGATAGTCTCCCAACCATACATAGAAATTTCCAAACCCTGTAACATATGTCTCAGTTAGTTTTCATCTAAGTTTGATTTTCTATCTATTATTACTATTTTTAAAAAAGGTAAAAATACAATTTGTTTACACAAATTAGTGGCTTAATTATTGCACATTATTTAATGATTTACCCTAATCATACCCATTTATTTAATTAGGAATAAAACTCCATTTTTCTAAAAAATAATAAATCAGGTTACCATAGTGGGACATCCCCTCCCAAATTAACCTATTTGCATCTTAGATGTGTTTTGGTAGCTTGCAGGGCTGACTGGTTGAGGAATAAGCATAAGATTTTGCCAATTTGTCATGCCCAAGTGAATTGAAATTTTGATATGTAAAACCACTGATTTATAATCATGACATTATCCTTGGGAGTTTTATTTTTTCATTAACCTCCAAATCTTAACTGCTATTGGCTAACTTTTTTTTGTAGGTTTCCACTTTTCCATAAAATTACAAATTCACAAGTTGTGATTTTGTCTATAAAATAGTAGGTTTATCTAAAATTAAGTGATATTGTCTTAACCACTAACTATTTACCTTTTGATAAGTTTTTGGATATTTTGAAATATCACTAATTTTTAATTAGTGATTTCATATATAAATTTATGATTTTGTCTATAAACTTGCAGTTTTATAGAATAACATTTTAAACTAAAGATAACCAATTTTACTTAATTTTGATCTTCTATGAGTCCATATTAGCTATTTTCATCTTGTAGGGATAGAAAGGGTGGTGTTTTATGTGTAGGTAAATAAGACATATCAGCCCTAGAGTGCTTCCTCACCTGCTATAAAACTGTAGATCTATAGTCGCATTTTTGTCTTATAAATCATGATATTGCCTTTAAAGTGGGGATTTTACCTAAAAAATACTAATATACTCATTTTTCTAGCATTATAATCTATTTTTATTTGTGCAAAAAGTTTGGGAGGCTCAAAATAAAACATCTAAAACACATAAAAACCTTAAAAACCCCCTCTCAACCATCTATTGTGAAACTGCAAGAGCATAACAACAATAGTTGTTATTCTTACTAGGCCTTGTTCATACTTTTGATATTCAGTAAAACATCCAATATCATCTTAATTTTAGTCATTCTAGTTTGGGAAATAATTTCAAGGTCTGAGATCTATTATTTTGTCTTTATGCTACAATACCACTAATTACAAAATTATGATTTTACAATAAAAATAACAATATTGCCTTAAATCTCATGGTTTTGTAGAAAACCATGTAGTAACCACTAGAGGTTAGCCACTTTATGAAAAATCATGACTTTATAGTCATGATATTTCATAAAATTCATAATATTGCACTTTTTGGTCATAGTATTGCATTAGTCTTACTGTGAATTTGTGGGTTTATCTTCTAAAGTTATGCTTTTGCTCTTCATTTTTGCCTTCAAAATTGTCCTTTTTGAGTGCATTTTTAAAGTCATTTTCAGTGAATTTTAGGTCATTCCAAGCATCCCATTACCCCTTGACCTTGCTAGGGGCTGTCACCCCTAGAACCTTGCATCATGACCCCCTCACTCAAAGAAGTTATAGAGCCAAATCATGATTTTTTTGGTGGTTTTTATTAAGGCTTATTAGAGTAACATTTTATTTCTTACAAGGGTGAATCTAGAAGCAATTTTGACTTGATAACATATTCTCTTATAGGTCATATATTTTTCCTAACATCTTTATCTTATAGGTTACCTTTTCATAAGTACCAATCAAACTACTAATCATTTTCTTATAGGATGCCTATTTTATAGATTTTTTCACTTATTATTGGAAAGAGGAAAAGAATATATTAAGTATAGGTATGGTTGAAAAACCTATTTGATTGTGTGTACATTTAAATTAAAAGATTGTGAAGAGATCCTCTTTAGTTTAAGAGGATGACCTGTAGATAAGAAAACACTAAAGCAAACTTGTTTGTGAGATAGATAGCTGAGTGTATTGCTTAACAATAGCTAGATCCTGAAAGCAAGGGATTCCTTAGGGGCTATCAATCCACACATTTTAAACAAGCAAGTTTATAAAATAGAATAGAAGGTACTTGTATCAATAATCAAAAGGCACTAGAATTGAATAGAAGAATGCTTTCTATGAAATATGTTATAAATTATTGAATTAGTGATAAACCAATTAATACTAGTACTAGAGGGTTGGGGTCTAGTTTAGAAAATTAGAAAAAGGTCTATGAATAGGTAGGAACATAGAGAATTAGGTTTGATTGGGTGTTGATAGGTGAAATTAGCTTGCTAGTTTTCACTGCCATAGTGACCATTAGTATTTGGGTTGATCATCGATGGTCAAGGTGATTGTAAGTAGTTGGATAGACTATTGATGGTCAAGGTGAACATTACTAGTTAGATAGACCATTGATGGTTGATTCAACCATTAAAAATTATTGTCTAGTTTTGGGTTAATAAAAGGGCTAATTGAGAGATCCAAAGATAGATTCTGAGAGATGGGTAAGGCTTGGATTGATTGTGAAATGAAAATAAAGTAAATGAATACTAAGAAACAAGTACTTGTCTTACCAAAAGTTGATCAGGTAGATAGTTGAGGTAGTTAATGTATTCATCAAATCTAGCTTGATTTTATAGAGTAACGGTACATTAAGACTCGATAGAGAGGTGGTGGTAAATTGACTCTCTAATATGATTATTAGATTACTAATGGTGATTGACCCACAAGAAAGAAACTCCTAGATGCATAAGCTCTTGATCATGATTATAGATGGATTTTACCTCCCAACTCCTCTCTTCTTATAAGCATAATCAAGAAATGGAAGTGAAGGTTCAACTGGGCTATCTAATAAAAAATCATCCATGTAATGGCTTGAAACAAGATTTAGACAACTTATATTTAAAAAATCAAGGTAGGTAGTTTGCATGTTTTTGGTTAAAGAGACAAACCTTGACTGTTGATGGTCATCCTAACCAAGGGTAAAAAAGGGGTAAAAGGTTAGGTTAAGTTAGTTTAGCCAAATTAGTTGTGGGTAAGCTCAATTATGGGCTCGAGAGTTAAGTTGGTCCCAAGGTAGTCAAGGGGTATTTTGACACTCAGAGTTGTAGTGTGTAGATTTTTGGTGTCTACATTTTGCCCTTTTTTGTTATGCAGCCTAAAATCAATCAATTACAAAACAAAAATTGATGCTGGTTAAAGGTTTGTTGATTGCCTTGATTATAGGAGGAGGTGTTCCACCTCAAACTGGGAGGCAATGAGGTAAAGCAAAATTAGGTGTAGTTTTGACATGGTTTGATGATGGTGATCATGAGGGTAGATGATAAGATGGAAACTAAATCATGAACAAGTGTGTAAGTGTGATAACCAAGATCATGTAAAGATAAAGTTTCCATGATTGATAATAATAAAGGTTGGTTCTAAGGGACAAGTGATTAGTGTATCATGTGACTACATTTAGGCATTGTGGTTGGGTACACCTATTAGTCTCCTAGATATTTTTGATGTTTCTATGGGCATCCAAGGTAGGAAGTGCTCTCATGAAAAACATAAATAGGTTGAGTGTCATGGGTATTCAAGGTAAGAAGTGCTCCCAAATAGACACAAATGTGTTAGGTAAGCATGAGGTGGAACAAATTAAAAAGGTGGTCAATATGGCAATGTTGTCATTATGGTCAATATACCAGGCAAAATGTGTCATAAAATATAGGCTAGGTGGGCTAAAATAGATGAATGATGAGGTGACAAGGTTGTCTAGGTGGGTGGAGAAGGTGATACTTTGAGGGGGTAAAATGGGTTAGTTTTGCTAAAATGGGGTTGGCAAAAGGTAAGAGCCAAAAAGGTGGGGTAACCTGACCATCAACAATTAGGTTCCCCAAGGGAAACCATCGATGGTCACCCTGACCATCGACAATCAAGGGTGAAACCCTAAAACCCCAGTGGGTAAAAGTAAAAATGAAAGTCATTTTTCTCATTTTTTACTTTTACTAGTGTTGAATTAGAGATTTGGGTGAATTTGGTGCTTAACAACTGAGGTGTTTACTAAGGTTGCTTGCTAGGTGAAATTGAATACTGAGGTAGAGGGTGGACCAAGAGGACCAACCAGGATGTAGGAAGCATAGGGGCATGGATGAGGATGGGCTAGCCTACGAGTGACTCCTTGGTGGAGGTCATAAAATGAGGTAGGGGGTGTATTATTTTTGATATCTTAGATTTGTTTTGACGTATTTACTTTTGTTTAGGAGGGTAGGTTAGGTTTAAATGGGTGGTTAGGATCTAGTATACCCTTGGTATGATTTTTGGTGGGTTTGGGTAAAATTATGCATAAAAAGAAGAATTTACAAGGTGGATTGTTAGCTTGGGGTGGTTAAGGGTGTGGGCTACTAAATTAGTTTAGTTTAGCTAGTGTTTGGGTAGGTTTTAGGGTGCTTAGGGTTTGGTCATTCTAGCTATAAAACACTCATAGTGACCATCAACAATCAGGTTTGACCATCGATGATTGACACCCTATAAAATATGGGTGCCTAACTGTCAGTGGTCACCATGACCATCAGTGGTCGAATAGGGTAGGAAAGCTTTGTTTTAAGTAATTTAAAAATATTATGTAAGTGGGAAGCTTGGGTGCGAGACATAAGTTGGTGATGTAGGTCTAGAGGGTAATTTTAGTGGGTAAGGGGTAGGATAGATAAGTTGGGTAAGTAAATAGGTTAGTTATGTTAAGGTAAAAAATATTGGTTTAGGGGACTAAGTCATGCTTCTAACATGGTGTAGGCTAGGGAGTAGATATAGATGTGTAATCACGTGTTATGTATCTTCTCAAAGATTTAATAGGGGACGACCCTAGCTGATTGGGCCCACACGGATGATGTGGGGTTAGGAGCAATGAATCACTATCATCATGTGCCTTAAGATGTATCTATGGTCATAACACTCATCGAGAGATGGGATCTGCTATGAATACCTTCTTGCTACCAATTAGGGAGATGAATATTTTGCCTGAGGATGTTCATAGGATCACTTGACTTCTACTCCATGGTGATCTGATATACCACATAGAGTGAGAAGAGCAGGATGATCATGTTGAGCTATTGTATGGAGATGAGAGTGATCAGGTTAGATGGCATGTTGGGGTATTTAGGTATATAATGCTATATCAGAGGGCTCCATTTGAGAGGAGACTCATGAATATGTTCATGATTATTGTGACATGTTTTGAGGTTCTTGACTTGAGTAGTGGGATATTTATTTATTTTCTACTAGGGGTTCTAATTGAGCTGCTACTAGGGTAGACTATATTTGGTTGGGTGCTTATTTTACTTGTATAGATATACATGGAACTATAGGTGTTTAGGGACCATAGGAGATACGGTATCAACATTAGCCTAGTTCTATATTTTTAGGCCTATGAGCACATTTAGGTGCTGAGGCCAGTTAGATTACTGTGGGTAGGGTTTACATATGTTGACTTCCCCATTGGCTTCATATGATGGAGGGGTAATTTTACTACATCAAGTGGAAGGGGGTGGTGGTCATGATTTGGAGTGGTTTAGGGGTAAATTGGGTGCACTAGTGATAAGAGATATCACATAGAGGCCTTACATCTAGTTTTTAGTGTGGCCAAGATATAAGAGTCATACACTCTCACTATAAAGCTATAGATGGATATTTGGTAGGTGAGACAGGGAGTGGAGCTAATTATGTTTAATAGGTTACATCAATAGTTTGGCCTAGTAAAAGGTATCCTAAGCCCATTCCCCAAGTACAAGAGAGAGGATCTAGAGATCTTACTACTAGAGCCACATCCTATGCCTACTATGCTAGAGTACAAAGAGCTACTAGCTAGGGCATCGATAGATGATGTTGGGTTTTTAGATGGGTAAATGACATGGTATCAATCCATATATGAAACTATATATATTTGTGGGGATGATGGAGGTGTGAGGCTAATAGTCATAGATCTAGCTAGCCATGATGGATAGGTAGGGGTAACTTTGACCACTGCATAGGGATAGATATAGGTATTGTAGGGGTAGGTGGCCACATTACAGGGCCATATTGTCACACTATAGGGTTAGGTTTTAAACTTAAAAGATCAAATTAATACCATCATAGGTGAGATGGATTAGGCCAAGACCTATTTAGGCTTAGTGCCCTAGGATAAAGAACTCTCTAAGGTAGAGAGTAGGAGGAGCAGTAGCAGGACAGGTAACACCACTAGGTTTCACTCCTATGGAATGTTATCTAGATATGGCAGAGAATTTATGGTATTATGAGGCTATTTTACTTACACAGTTCCCAAATGAGCTTTGATGGGATGAGTATAGGGTCAACTTAAAAGGTGGGGCAGTTTTGGTGACCCCAAGTTAGTGGGCATTGTCTATATCTAGATAGATAGGGATAAGTGGTGGATTGGTAGGTATAGCAGGTGGGTAGGCACCAAGATCTAGTGGTTCTCTAAGAGGTAGAGGTACCCTTAGGGCACAAATATAGCTAGATATATGACTTTTTTATATCATTTTGATTTTAGTTTATTGAGCTGATGTAGTGAGACGTACATTTTGAGAGAAAGTGTCTATCTACATGCACATATTGTTATGATTATTTGACTCATGAGTTTATATATGTGATTATTATTTATTCCTATGTTCATGGTGTATGATTTATATTTGGTGTTCATTACTTATGATGTGATGTTTACATTGCCTATGGATTATGCCTATGCTATGGTGGTGTAGACATTGGTATATTCTTAGCTAGGCATGAGATGGTTTTTGACTTATGGTTATGCTTTGTAATTGCTTATGACATTCTAACTTTAAATGAGTACTTTGATTTCATTATATTTAGACTTGTGATGGAGAGTGGTTGATTATTATAATTACTTATGGATGTGATTATGCTTATTATAATTTATGAATATGATCATGCTTATTATTATGGTGTGATTATGGTTATGCTCTATTTGTAAATTTGGCTTAAGGTAAATGAATCAACAATACTAGATGAGAGAATAAAGAACACGATCAAGAGATAATCATCATCATGAAAATATCAACTAGTCATGGTAGGGCAAGAAGAGGGCATGATGCTTCTTCATTGATAAAGACTAAAATAAAACCAAAGTTGGATTGGCTTCATAAACACAAGCCCTTTGAATGCTTCGCATGAGCATTCGTTAGTTGGTTAAAAGGTGTCTTGAACACATAATTTCAAGTAAGATAAAAAAATCACTTGCATATAGTTTGAAAGGGAGATGGGTGAAAATGGAACACTGTTACGAGACTAGATGCCTTCTATGTAGGTATCTAAAGAACTAGGATAAACAAGTCTATGCCATTTAAAGTGTATACTGATCAATATAGGAAATATAACTATGAAAAATGACTATGGCTTCTATCTTATTATGGTACTTGGGAGTCAATTTTGGCTTTCAAAATTAGTTTACTTTTTCTATGATTTTAGTAATGGGTCTTTTACTGATTGCTATATATGGGAAGCTAATTAATACGAGAAGCTTTCATAAAATTGATATGCTTTTGACAAAATTATTTGCTCATCCATACTTCAAGGGAGTGGTCCAAGTTTATTTGTTTTATTCAATGTTTTTTGATAGCTATCCTTCAAGGGAGTAGTCCACCTTACATTTTGGTAATTTCAAATAAATTTTCAATATTTGTCCTTCAAGGGAGCAGTCTGCGAGTGCTAAGAATGACCCATGATTAATAATGATAGGAAATTTTTTATTTCACTTTGATTTTTCTTAACATAGACTTGCTTAGGACAACTTAGTGGTTCACCTTTATGAAGGTAAAACTGGAAGCTCAAGAAGGTTGATTAGGTGCAAAAAGGTTTAGGTGACAATGATTATGGGAATCCATCTTGTAAAGGGGTGGACAATACCATGGGAAACATGCCATGGGTAGATCCATGACACCCATTATTGAAGATAAGGATATGCCAGTGACAAAAAATCACATGAATTGGTTTCCCCAAAAATAGGGAGATAAAATGTAGGTAGATAGTAAGGGATGAGCTTAAGTTAGACAAAAGGTGGACATGATCCTTCTAAAAAGAAGAATAGATGAAAATGTGAAGCATTGAGGGGCTCAAGTTCTAGGTGGCCTTCGAGAGAAAATAACCCATAAGCTCCTGATCTATACTTGTGGGTTATGATATAAGATCCATGTCAAATAAAAGAAAACTTGCCCCACTTAATTTTCTTTATATTAGTGACATGTTGGTTTTCCTTTAGAATGAGGTCTCCAATATTGAATTCTTATGATTCAAGGTGCTTGTTATAGGAATTTTTGATGCACTCTTGATAGACATGGAGATGGGTGAGGGATGCTAAATGATGATCATCAAGTAGCTTGAGTTGGACTAAATGGTGTTGATGATAATCATCCTCCAAAATAAGCTCTTGTAACAATATGTGGAGAGAGTGGATTTAGACTTTAAGAGGTAAGACACCCTCTAATATAAACATAAGATAAAAATGTGTAGCACCCGTAGGGGTTTTAATGCTAGTATGATATGCCCACAAGGTGAAGAGGATGTGCAAATGTCAATCCTGACTAGATACATTGACCATTTTAGTTAGCATGTTATTAAGAGTTTTGTTAGAGGCCTCAACCTATCTATTAGCTTGAGTATGATAGGGTGAGGATAATCTTAGATTAATGTCAAATTCATCAAATAGACCTTGGACTTTCTTGTTCTTAAAATATTTACCATTATCAGTGATAATATTATGAAGAATACCGAAGTGGTAGATAATGTGATGATTGATAAAGTTAACAATTTTTTTCACTTTGGTTGAGACTAGAGGAATAGGCTTTATCCACTTGGTAAAATACTTGGTCATGGTGATAATATAATGGTGTCACTACAAGGAATGGGGATTGATTTCACCAATAAGGTCTAGACCCCATTGTGATAAGGGTAAAAAATTGGTAGAAACTTGAAGATCATGGCTAGGTGCATGATGCAAATTAACATGCTGTTGACACTTGATAGACTTTTTCATGTAATACACTAATTTTTTATCAGTGTTAACCATTCCAAATTTTTCTAAGATTATGAGCCACTTAGACATACACTAATTTTTATATGGCTTGGAGTGCATATACTTAAGTGGGTTAGTGTTGGTTATGACATAGGTTTTATGGTTAAGAAGGTAGTGGCAAAGCTTGGTGGTCATGAAGACTAAGGCCAAACAAAGTTTCTTAATATGGGTATACTAAGTCTCATATTCTACAAGTGTGCAACCAATGAAGTATATGACTTGATCCTTATATTGTTAATCTTAGTGAGCCAACATTGCCCTTAGGGAATGGTCAATGGTAGAGATATAAAGGTATAAGGATTGGTCATCTTTGGGAGGGATGGGGATAGGTGGAGACAAAAGGTACTTTTTGAGTTAATTAAAGGCCTTTTGATAATCACTATTCCACTTGAAATACACATCTTTCTTTAGGAGGTGGTGGAATGGTTAACACTGATCAAAAAGTTGGGAGATAAAATGATGAATGGATTACAGCTTCCCTTGCAAGATATGAAGTTTCTTAAGGTTGGTTGGAGGAAGAATGTCAAGGATAACCTTTATTTTGGTAGGGTCAAGTTTTATTCTATTAAGGGAGACAATAAAACCATGAAGTTTTCTTGACAAGACCCCAAAAATACACTTCTTGGGGTTTAGGCAGGCATGATAATGGATGAGGTATTCAAAGATGATCTTAAGAACAACCAAGTGATCTTTTTAGAGTTTAGATTTTCTAAGAAGGTCATCCACATAGTCCTCAATAATCTTATGGATAAGGTCATGGAAGATATAGGTCATGGCACATTGGTAGGTTGCATAAGTGTTATTTAACCCAAAATACATGACTCTATAGTTAAAAATTACCCAAGGGGTACTGAAGGTAGTTTTATATTGATCTTCTAGAGTAATTAAGATTTGATTGTAACCTAAGAACCTATCTATGAGAGATAACATCTCATGGATGACTATAAGATCAAAAAGTTGGTTGATGCTCATTAGAGGGAAGTTATCTTTAGGGAAATCAAGGTTGAGGTCACAAAAGTCTATAAAATGCATAGTCCCCCTATGGCTTTGGTGATAGGCATGAAATTCAAGACCCATGATAGATAGACATGATAGTCAATGGGTTGAATGAAATTGATAAATAAAAGATGTTGAATCTCTTCTTTGATAAGAAGGGTTATGCAAGGATGCATGCATCAAAGATTTTAATTGATAGGTCTGGCATCATGGTGAATGACTATGTTATGGGTAGTAATGGTGGGGTTAATTCCAAGTATATCACTATAAGACCAAGCAAAGGCTATGATATAGTTTTAGAGGAAAGAGGGGAAGTCTTAAAGTTCCTCAACATTCAGTGATTGGTTTATTTTGACAATGAAGGGGTTATCTATAGTACCCAATCTGATATCCATGGTGGATTCATTCAATATGGTCAAAATTTGAGAGGAAGGGATTTGTGGATTGAAGAATTTGAGGTACCAAGGTAGGTGAGAATATAATCACCAAATAAATAGTGTTAATGGTAGGGGATTCTTCTTCTATCATCTTAAGATGGGTTAAAGGGATGGCTATGGTTACCCCCTCTTTTTGATAAGTTAGGAGTTCAAGGATGATCATGTTGATTACAAAAAAATTGGTGGGATGGTGTCATCATCCTCGCATGCAAATAGAGGTGAGGTTGATGAGGAGGTGATATCTTCCTCAACAATAGTAGTAGAAAGTTATTTGGCTTTCTTCTTATTAGGTAAGATAAAACCAAGTTTGTGTTTCTCATGTGGCTTCCTAGTTTTGATGATGACCAATATGTGTGGACCATGCTCAGATCACCCAAGATTGAAGCCTTTCCAAGCACACTGATGAAGGTATGTCTTGGTGAAGTTTGGTTTATCTAAGTAAGAGAAACTAGTGGTGAATAGTCAAGGTGGTAGAAGTATCAAGGAATTTATCAAGTCCCCCATAAAAAAATAGGTTTGACAGTGGGGAGGTCTAAAGGGAAGAATAGTTTTGACATTAGGTTCATATCCTAGTTGGTTGGTAAGTTTCCCATACTCATGAGTAGGGAAAACATCAAGTGCTGAAAGTTGATACTCCCCTAGTGAAAGGTGATGAAACATGGATTCCAAAGGGCCTATGGTGGGGATTTGGTGTGAGGGTATAGAGGAACTAGTTGATGCCTCATCAATGACAGGGGATATGATATCTACTTTGATGGTTGAAGGTTGGGTTTTAGCTACTGAGGGTGTGTTGGATGTGGGTATGAAGATATCATTAGAGAAATAGGTCATGTTGCATGTTGAGAAAGGACTTAGTTTAACTTCGATGGTTATGACATATCCATCATGCTCAAACTCAATGCAATGGTGGAAGGTAGAGGGAATGCAACCCATGGAGTGAATCTAAGGTCATCCCAACAAGATTTTGTATTGGAATTCACCTTATACAACATAAAAAAGTTTGGGGAGCATGTGAGGTCCTACATGGATATGAATGATGATAGTTCCCAAGGTAGTTGCCATGGTATCATTTAAGGAACAAAGGATGACTGAAGATTTAGACATGACATTATATGACAATTTGAGTTGGTTATAGGCATGAGAAGAGATGATTTTAATGTTATCTCTCCCATAAATCATGACCCATTTGATGTGGGTTTGGTTTATGTGAGTAGTAATAAAGAGAGGGGGACATATAATTTTGGGGTGGATGGAAGGTATTTACAAATCCTTAAAGGTAACAAGGTTAGAAATTTGAAGGGCACCAATAAAGGTTGTTAGAGGTTGGGGGTCCTTGGGTTGGACCTCAATGGATTACAAATCCTCTATTAGTGTTTGGTAGTGGTGGGGAGAGGTAAAGATCAAATCATATAAGCTTATTTTCATCTAGGTTTGGTGAAGTTTGAGGATAACTCTCCTGATGGATTATGAAGGGTTAGATTGGGAGGCACCTAAAATGGACACCTTAGGTTTGGTCAAAGATGGAGATGGTTGGGTGTAGGTTAGTTGGGAGTTTAAAGAGGGGTATATATAAGGAATAGACACCTTATGCTTCCCCTTATCCTTATGTTTTGCACTTGTGACTACATTGATAGTATGGATAGAAGGAGAGGTTGAGCTAGAAGATTGGTCAAATTCATATTCACTCTTAAGTGAGAGTGGAGGAGTAGGTGAGTGTTGGGTAGGTAGGGTTGGTGGTTAGATTGGTATGGGACTCATAAGAGGTTAATCTATTAATAGATCATCCTCATTGTAAAGATGGTGGATGATGGTTTGGAGAGCTTTATAGTTCTTTGTATCATGGCCTAGTGTCCTATGATAAGAACACACTTGGTGGTCATTGTACTAGATGGGTTTAGAATCTATAGGTTCAAAGGGTATAATTAGATGTAAGTATAAACAAGAAGTCTACAATAACCTATGGAGAATGGTTGAGTAGGACTTGACTAAAGGTGGTAAAGGTTCAACAGTTTTTGTTTTGGTAGTTGAGGTAGGAGGTTGTTTGGAAATAGGTTTTGTGGTAGGTGTTTTAGATAGGGTGTTGTGCTTGGTTGATTTCCTTGGTTTAGGTAAGGAGGTTGATGAGCTAGAGGTGGAAGGTTTTAATGTAGGTAGATTTGGTATTGTTGGTATAATGAAAAGAGGTGAATCAAAAAGCAACTATGAAGGTGTGACTAAAAAAAGTGTTGGGGTTTTGGTAGAAAGGATGGGTTTCTTACTCAAGGTAGAGGGATGAGGCCCCATAATGGAGGGTAAGGTTGAGGGAGGTAAAATTAGGGCCTTCTAACCTTTGTGTGGTTTCACCTCTTTGATTACTTTGGTCTGGTGTTTGGTTGGTGGGATTAAGGGGGTTAGGTCCACTTTCAAATATAGATGACTAAGGCTTAATGTAGGGAGGATACCAAGGTTTTTTTCAGATTTGGTTGGGATGATAGGTGAGGGTTTGGCTACTTAGGTCTTATTTGGATTAAGTGGTTAAGGGTTAGTTGGTCTAGTGGAATTTCTAGTTGGTTAGTTAGGGGGTTTGGTTGTTTGGGTAGATATGGTAAGAGGTTGGCCAATATGAGTGGTAGGTTGGTCTGATTGAAAGAGGGTTAGAGGTTCCATTTAAATGATATAAGGGAGACCTAATTACTACTAGAAGGTGGATCGGTCCATGTTAGGGTTGGAGATAAATTCTAGTTTTTTCACTAGCCTAGAGAAGGGTTTATAGGTTGGTTTGATTCCATGAATAATATACATAAAAGATAAGCTCCTAGGTGGAGACACATGGGTAATAACCTTTTCCTCTTCCTTAATCAGAGGATGCAAAGTTGAGATAGGTGGTTCCTCTATGTGAGGAGAAGACATGGGTTTCCTCCTCAAGAATAACTATTTAAAGTGGAGTGGTTTGTTCAGTAGTCAAAGGTGAAGATAGAGTGGAGATGGTTGGTTGTTCCAATATACTAATTGAAATAGAGGCTAGTGGATCCAATACCTCAATACGTGGATAGAAAGAGGATGGTATTTCCTTGGTTTAAGTGTATAAAGGAAGGGGAGGTAAGTTTAATATCTTAATAGATGGTAGAGAATCAAAAGATTAGGTGTTAGGTGGTTTGGTAATGAACACATCAAGGACCATGTTAATTATATGGGTATCATGAGAACAATCATTATTGTTGCTCTCAATCTTAGTAAGAGCATGGTTCAAGAAAGGTTTCCTAAATATATCAAGGTCTTGGTTTGATGGTGCATTGGAGTTGTCCAATGTAATCTCCCCCTTATCAATGAGAGATTAGAGAAGGCTCTTAAAGGTGTTGAACCTACTAACTTCATGTCTTATCACTCGATGGAAGACACACAGATCATTCTCATTGAATCAATTAGGTGCAGGATGAGAAGAGTCAAATTACTAGGGTGGTTTGATAGGAGGAAGTTAAATGATATTGACTTTTAATAACTTCTCCAAGATAGATGCATAGGATTCTTCAAGTGGAGTGAATTGTTTTTGGTTGTTCCAGGTTTGGTTCCTCAGGTTTTCCTTTGAGGAACTAAAGGAATTAGATTGGTTGATAAAAGGTGGATGAGTGGCTATCAGGATAACCACATTCATGGTTCCTTTCTTTTAGTGTTTGTTTTGGACTGGTTGCTTGACTTGGAGGAAGAAGCTTCATTGGTTTTATAGGTTGATTTTTTGTTTTTGAGATTTAGCTTACCTTATTCAATGTCTTAGTTCTCTAGCTTACACACCATGGTAAAAGATTCATCAAATGTTTGAAAGCTTTGGACATGTAGTGTAGAGGAGATATGTTTGGCACATGCCCAAGCAAAAGCTCTATGAGTTAGGGTCAAGGCAAGGAAAAAGAAAGCTAGTTAATCAGGCTTCTCTAATGATAAAACAAAATTAGCAATGGATCCATCCTCAAACTACCAGATAGAGTAGAGGTCAGTGATAGAAAATTTCTTGGAGATATTAATTGAAATTTTTTCCAAGAAGGTTTGATATAGTTGGGTGAAAGAGAAAAGGGAGTTATTAGGTATGGTACTATACCAATCCAATGCCAGATCAGCTAGGGACATGGGGAAGGTATGGAGAAAAAGGACATCATCATAGGTGATGAGATAACAAGCATGCCTAAATTCCCTAAGATGTTGTTTGAGATCCTCCTTACATTGAAATTTAGAGAACTTGGTAAGTTTCCATTAGGGAGGATATGGCCTGATATGTACGCATAGATGGATGGGATCATTCTATATTTGGTCATATGACAAGATGTTTTGAGCTCCTGAAATGGATGAATCTAAGGTGGTCATCTTTTCTATAAGCATCTTCATTAGGTCAGATTGGGGTTGAGCACCTAGAAGGTTATAAGATGCATACTGCTGTAGTGGGTGGGAGACATGCTGCTAGTGGGTAGAAGGTTGGGAGGTTGCCACATATGGATAAGTTGATGTTAATGGTTGGGTAGAGGATACATAAGGGTAGGTAGAGGTAGGTGGTTAGGTAGTGGGTACATTCCCTTGTATATTAGGAATGTAGCCAAAGGTTGGTCCAAGGGGTGCTTGTTGGATAGGAACAATATTTGGATTAGTGACTGATGGAAGGGTGATGACACTAGTACTAATTAGTGGCAAGGTAGAGGGTATGGACACCATAAGGCTTTGAAGTAGAGTAGTGTTTGGGAGATTGGAGGTAGCTAGAGGAAGGTTGATAGTGATAGAGGTAGGCACTCCTATTATGGATGAGTGGTTAGTATTAGTAGAAGGTATAAGGGTAGTGGTATTTTGAGTTGGTTAGTTTTTAATGGTAGTCTCAAAGGGGTTGTTGGTTGATGAGGAGGCTTGGGTAGTTAAGGATTGAGTTATGACTATGGAAATGGAGATACTCCCCATGATATAGAGAGGTATGCCATAAGGTGGATCTATGGATGGAACCAAAATTGGGATATGATAAGATGTGGTTGTAAGGTAATATTGTAAGGCCATAGGATTGTTATCTAGGAAAGTAGAAAATATGCATCTCCTTGAGGAACCTCTGGAGGTAAAGTAGGACTTCCTGAGGGGTAAGGAGAGTCTAATGTTTGAAAACATAGTCCATGGATGAAGAGGTAGAAGAGGTAGGTTGACTTGGTGATGGGTTTTGCTCTACAAGGTCTCTTCATTGTTGGTGAGTGAGAACCATATGAGATAGGGGATATAGAAAGTACAAACAACCTCACTACTCAATCAAAGATAAGATAAGAAAATATCAAATAAATCAAATCACACTCTAAAAGATATGTTAATACCTAAATTTTTAGTTAATCTCACTTTTAGTTTATGCCTTAAGAAGATGTGTGGTTGAAATTGGTTTGTAGATCGGGTACTAAAAAAGAAGTCTATGGTTGGTCTCAGGTTGTGTTTAGGCACTCAAAAATAATCTATATTGGAATCAATACATAGCTTGGTATTGGGGCCTACCCCCTCACTTCACACACCATAATGATAAATGTGTCAGATGCTTAGCCAATATATATTGATATCTAAAGATTATACTCAACCAGAGAACTAAGTTTGTCCTCCCTTTGGTAATGACATCCAAGCAGGATCACTGGGAAAGGGTAAGGTTACCTTCAGGTGATGAAATGCTAATTAGGCCTTGTCTCAAGTTTGTTTGGTTTTTAAAAGTTCAAAGTGGTTTGGTTTAGTGTGTGCAATAAAGAGTGAAGATATAATAAATTACTTTGCATTTAAGTTAAGCTATGTGAACTAATTTTTTAAGAAGTCGATGTATGCACTTGATTTTAAGCCCAAAAGAAACTTTTGATTTCATTAATAAGTATAGAATAGAGAGAGAATGTAAGCAAATGAGAACCCAAGTAAAGACACAAGGGTCCTACCAGGCATGCCAAAATGTTTCAATGAATTTCTTTCTTATTATTGGAAAGAGGAAAAGAAGAAACTAAGTATGGGTATGGTTTAAAAACCTATTTGATTGTGCACATGTTGAAATCAAAAGATTATAAAGAGATCATCTTTGGATTGGGAGGATGTATTTTAGATAAGAAAATACTAAAGCAAACTTGTTTGTCAGACAGATAGTTGAGCGATATCTAAATCCCAAAAGTAAGGGATTCCTTAGGGCCTGTCAATCCACATGTTTTAAATAATCAAATTTATAAAATAGAATAGAAGGTAATTACATCAATAATCAAAAGTTACTAAAATTGAACACAAGAATTATTGTTAATAAATATGTTAGAAATGATTAAATTAGTGAAAAACTAATTAATACTAGTGCTAGAGGTTAGGGTCTTCAAAAAATTAGAAAGGGGTCTGTGAATAGGCATGAACAAAGAGAACTAGGTTTGATTAGGTGTTGGTAGGTGAAATTAACTTGTTGGTTTTCACTACCACAATGAGAATTGATGGTTGGGAAAACCATTGGTGCTCAAGGTGACCATTGGTAGTTAGACAAATAGTCAATTGTTGAGTCAACTGTCAATGATTACTATGTCTAGATCTGGGTTAATAAAAGGGTTGATTGATGAGATCCAAAGATGGATTTCAAGATATGGGTAAGGCCTAGATTGATTTCAAAATATAAATAAAGTAAATGAATATTGAGAAACAAGTACTTGTCTTGTCAAAATTCAATCAGGTGAATGGTTAAGGTAGTTAACCTATTAATGGAACCTAGCTTGATTTTGATAGAGTAATGATACCTAAAGATTTAGTGGAGATGTAAAAAAGAATTGACTCTCTAATATGACTATTAGATTTTTGATGGTGATTGACCTATAAGAAATAATCTCCTAAATACACAAGCTCTTAATCACAATTACAAATGGGTTTTACCTTTTAGCTCCTCTTTTTTTATAGGCACAAGGAAGAGGTGGAAGTGAAGGTTCAACTGGGCTATCTAATTAAGGTAGACCCTAACTGTCGATAGTCAAGGTGATTGTCGACAATCATATTGACTGTCAATAGTCAAGTGTAAAGGGTAGAAAAGGGGTAAAAGGTTAAGTTAGTTTAGCCAAACTAGTTGTGGGTAAGCTTGGTTAGGGGTTAGAGGGTTAGTTTGGTACCAAGAGGGTCTCAAGGCAATCAAGGGGTATTTTGACACTTGAAGTCATAGTGTGTGCATTTTTGGTGTCTACACCACTTGTCAAAGACAATTTGGCATTTTTAAAATCATTTTAAAAACTTTTAATCATTTTAATCACCTTGTTTTAATAATGTTGTATATTATTACATATTATATATATCTCACATCTAATTAATTGATTAATTAATCTCTTATTTGTTCTACTTGTCTATCACCTGAGGGCTATGGTGGTGTATGTTATTCTCTTTGCATCCTTGCAATGATTCTTGGAGGATCAAAAACCACTAATAAACCTTCAAATTTTTATTTTCTAGGGGAAAAGTGATGTGGAATTGACACCCATGCACTTACCATAGTCTTAGGAGGATAGTGACCATGGATTTCACCACCATACACTAATCCACACTCCATGTTTTGGTAGATTATAACTATCAAGGACAACTATCATTAGGCTAAGTGGTTGACCCCATGCATGTCATTCATGAAAGGGAAGAGTTAATTATCTCAACTAAGAATTATACAACACCCTAAATGAACTTGGGCCCCACCATACGTAACATATATTAGGGATTCCACTAGGTAAGTGCACCAAATTAGGGGACAAAAAAGGGCCTACCTGTGGACATGATTTTTATAAAATTTTAGAAATGTGAACTTTTGTAGATAATTAGAGATGGCTACACTCAAAATTTGAAGATAGTATAAAAACATGAATTGTAGAATTTCGAGTCTAGTTTCTAATTTTGTTTTTGAAAAATAGTTAAGTCTAAATAGGTCAAACATCTAAAATTTGAAGAGGACCTCCTATTTTTTTAAGAAAACATAGTAGATAGATGTCTATGTGGCCCACCATTTTTTTAGCATCATTAAATATTGTTAGAAACCCTTTGGTGAATATTTAGATAAGATATTATAGTGTGTTACAAACCTTTTTTTATATTTTTTTAATGAATATTTTTTTTATTAATTTTAAAATTAAGTAGATCCTAATAAATGATAAAAAATGGATAGCCAGTTACGCGGCCTACCCTAACTACCTCAAAAAAAATGAAAATATTTTGTTTTTGAATGTGTGTAGAATTATGCCTAGTTTGTTACCATATAATTTATTTTTCACTTATATCAATGAAAAATAAATTAGATAAACATGAATAGGCATGTATGAGTGCAGCATGTAGTGACCTAAAAGAGGTGTTGCTGGTAATAAATATAGTTTAAACCCTTAAATAATCCAAAATTATAAAAATCATACATTTATAAAGAGGACAACATGCTCATCATAATGGTAATACATTTTTGAATTTTGATGTTGAAATCCATAGTGTATTTGGTGATTGAAGTTGAAATTTGTTAGTTTTTCCTACGACTCTCAGTTTCAACTGTAGATGCACAGTCCCAGCCTTTGAATCAAAAATTCAAGCCATTTTTGAGCCTAAAGACTTGATTTTAAATTTAAATTCAAATAAAACATACTCATTATTTAATGCATATGCATTATATAACACAATATATAATACGTACGCATTATATAACACATATGCATTACTTTAACATAAAATAAAACAAACAAATTTTGTGTTTGTTATAGGGGAAAGGTCCTATTAGCCATGCATCCTTATAGGGGAAATGTAAAATTTTGTCTTTCTTATAGGGGAAAGGTCCTAATAGATTTGGATAGTAAATTAAGGTACCATAACATCACATTAGACTTCAAAATTTTTACCCTTTTCAATATGTCATCTTAACTACTTATAACTAAGTTTTTAAGGTCTAACACATTGTACATTTTACAATATAACTAATTTTATCATGAGAGGTCATTAAATGAATTTTTTAAACATATGATCAAAACTTAACCTTTAGAGTACCAATCATTGTGTATTAGAGTATCAATACTTGATTCTTACTTATGAAGATGTGATTGGTTACTTTAATTTTATAGAATAAATGTTGAACAAGTATTATATATTACATGTTTAGCTTCTGGTGCACTTTAATATTTATATACACCAACATGTTTCATCAATATAACACATGTTAACAAAATCCTTGTTCAATAATTGAAAGATCCATAGCTATTGGGACCTTTCCCCTAATAGGGTAAGGATATACCTTACCACCTTACTTGCCTAAAATCCTACTTGCCCTTAAAATTTGCATTTCTTATTGATATTATCCTACTTGCCTAAAATCCTATCTTACCCTTCTGTTATTTATTTGATATCTTTAACTAGACCCCTTTATTTATAAATTTTGAACTAATTTGTTTTAGTGGAAAACCCATTGAATTAGACTATATAGTATAGATAATCTTGTGTAATTTGATATAAGAATTGAGCCCTTGTTGTAACAGTGTATCTCTTGGATATATATTTCAAGAATGTTATCTAATGGAGCCCAATACCTTTGAATCATGTCTTGTATTGTCACAAAAACATTCCTAAAATGTGTTGAATAAAGTCTGTTAAGTTTCCTCGAAGGTCACTTAGTGCATTTAATTCAATAGGTGCATTTTGAGGTCCCAATTGAAAGTCTAACAAGAGTCTTCTATTGTTACAATTATTCACTTGATTACCCTAATGTATTCAAACACATTATTCAAAATTTTCCTAAAATTAAGATATCTTATGAAAATATGGTTAATCCTCCATTCCATGCACATCCTTCATCTACCAATCCATCACACATGGGACAACCATCAAGCACTCCATCCATTCCCACGTCATCTGAAGAGTGTATCTTTGACATGGGACTAGTCCTAGATACACCATGGATGCAACAATTATAAGCTACATAATACTTGGTGCTTATCAATACTATAGAGTTGTATACATTACTATGTAGTTAAGATGGTAAGATATGAAATTCAGATGATTGGTACAATGTATGTACATGTTTTTATTAAATATTTTGGTTGAGTTGGTTACATGTTTTATTTTGTATAAGATCTCTTTTTGAGCTCAATAAACTTTAAATGGTCACATGTATCCATTAATGATGATGTGGTTTTAAAATGTCATGCCTATAGTGATGAATGTATAGCTTATAAAATATCTAAATGCATTAGGGAATTTGTTTGAAACCATTAAGGGATGGCGTAGTCCTAGAATTGACCAAGTATGACATATGTATAAGTTACCCCAGCTCAAACTCTATTATACTTATTCAAGATACATTAAACCTATGACAATGTCCCCTAAATTTGAGACCTGCTTCCCCTCAAGGATGATGCTAAGGAGAGAGACCCAATAATTGTTCATGTGGATGATGAATTTCTCACCTCATATAGATGGTTGATCATAATTGAATACCTGTGTGGACCCCCTCACTAAAGGTTTTAAGATTATATATTTTGTACATATATCTTTAATCATCTTGTTCATATTTCATTGTAATGAGCTTAAACCTTATGATGTGGACTACAATAAAGTAGTACATGTCTCAGAATTCTTACTTTAGCTTGGAATTTGAGGTTGAGGCTCATCCATTACTAAATTATGTTCTCTCCTACATGTAGAACTTAATATGAATGTACTTTGGGATCTAGAGGTAATTCAAGGTAGAGGGATATAAATAATTTGAATATATACATGTATAAAAATGATAATTTTTAGTGCTTTCTCAATTTGGATGGGGCCTTAAAGGGCTCTACATGACACTTTTATATATTAATGGCAAGTCAGAGGCTTACATTATGTGAATTATTTACTAGACATGAGTTGAGTGAATTGATGTCAATCTTTAACCATTATTCGCTTATATGTATGTATGATAAATTTATGAATAGGCCTTAGTTGGATTGGTTGGCTCGATGATGGAACATGTTTAAGTATCAAAGATGTGCATATCTGACAACTCTAACACTTATCTAGGTGTGATAGACCTACACATGTGGAAATATTTGATTAGATTGGGCATCTTGAGGCTCTAAAAAATCTAATGCTTCTAGATAAGTGATAGTTAGATCTCTAACACAAATATATGTGTGTAAAAGATACACACATGGTGATGTATCTAATTAGATCGAGCCTCATAGGGATCTGACAGATCTATTCAACACTTCTAAGACCTGACACCTCTAACAATGTTGACACTTTTAAGCATATATGAGGTACACATGGTAATATGTAATTAGATTTGGCCTCTTAGGGAATTATCATCTTTAAAAATTCCCAGGTTTTGATGCATTTATGATAGCTTTAACACTTTTAGGTGTATGAGTTACACACATGGTACAACCAGGTTCAATTATAGGGGTAATTCAATCAATGAGGCATGGGAAGCCTATTTGGACCCCTTCTTGACATAACTAAAAGATCATGATATATGATTTGGGACAAAATTAAGTATGATTATAACTATCATGAATTGAACCAATTAGTCAATTGGTTTAATTAGGGATGTGATTTGGACAAAATTCAGCCCCTAATCTAAATTTATGGCCCAATCAATTATATAATTTAGATGGAACATGTATGACTTAATAGACCCTAATTTAATAAAAATTGAAAATACAAATGCAAATATGGCCAATTTCAACCCATTGAACCTAAATTGGAGTCTACAATGTGATTAAAAGGGCTAAATTAGGTCACATTTCATGACATGTTGACTGTAAACCCTAATTTTATCACTTGAATATATATGATTCCCATAAACCCTAATTTCATGACATATACACAAGTATAAACCCATTACACTAAACCCCTAACCCTAAATCCTAATTTTATAACAAACACAACCCCTAAGTTCCTTGATTTCATCACAAATGCATAAATTCATGAATGTGATTAGTGCCAATTTATGAACTTGTTATTCACCTAGTTTTGTAAGGACCTATGATGGGATTTTGGGAAAAAATATCTCATTTGACTTACATATTGATCCTTATTGCATCATTCATTAGTCTTATTGCCTCATAGTCTTATCAAGAGTCTTATTACATCATGTATTAGAGATTTATGCATCATATTGGGGATTTATACATCATATCAAGCCTTATTGCATCATATTGAGCCTTATTATATTATATGCTAGCCTTATTACATCATATTGGAGATTTATTGCATCATATAATACTCTTGTTACATCACATGATAGTCTTCTTGCATTGTATGATAGTCTTATTACATCGTATGATAGTCTTATTGAATCATATTGAGCCTTATTACATGATATGATAGTGTTATTACAACATTTGATAGTCTTATTTCATCATATTAGGGATTTATGCATCATATTATAGTCTTATTGCATGTTACTATATCATATTATAGTATTATAGCAGAAAAATGTATTGAATATGAGCCTTTTTTCTTGTTTTTATAGTATATGCCTATACTTGAAGGAACACGTACACATTCCTTGAAGTAAAAATAAAAACTCACTTTTCAATGTCTATTTTTATCCCTAATCAATATTTTTGTCCCCATAGACATTCCCTGTGTACTCTATGTACTTTCTTGGTTGCAATTTTTTTTGGACCCCACATTTGAAGTACTTTCTTGGTTGATTTTGTCAAAATGGACTTCAATTCATGTTCAAGGAAGAGTAAGAAGTTGAAGAACAAAACATCAAAGAAATTAGAAGAGTTGAGAGAAAAAACAAGGTACGAATGTGAGCACTTCATTCTAGATAAGGTATAAACACTAACCCTGATGAGCCAAATGCCTTAGATAATGAGGCAATTGTTAATAATTAGTTGAATAATGATGAAATTTAAAATAATGAATTTAATTATGATAGAATTCACAACAATGAATTGAATTATGATGAAATTGACAATAGAAAATATGATAAGGACTTCAATTCATGTTCAAGGAAGAGTAAGAAGTTGAAGAACAAAAAATCAAAGAAATTAGAAGAGTTGAGAGAAAAAACAAGGTACGAATGTAAGCACTTCACTCTAGATAAGGTATAAACACTAACCCTGATGAGCCAAATGCCTTAGATAATGAGGCAATTGATAATAATCAGTTGAATAATGATGAAATTTAAAATAATGAATTTAATTATGATAAAATTCACAACAATGAATTGAATTATGATGAAATTGATAATAGAAAATTAGATAATGTTGGAAATTCATATTCAAATTTTAAATTTTTTTATTATGTTGATGAAGAGCCTATGCATGATACTTTACCCACAAATAATGAATAAAAATTAATGGACTCAAATAATGATGAAATTAACAATGAATAAAATTTCATGGAAACATATAATGAAGAAACAAATAATGAATAAAATTTCATGGAAACATATAATGATATTAAAACACCATCTGAATGGATTCCACCAACAATACCTCCAAGAGTTGTGCATAGAAAAGATAAGTACTTAATTGAAGTTGATGAAAATATTTTAAAATCGATACATAATAAAATGTTTGACTGCCATTCAAGATGATTAGCTTAATAAATTTAGGATAGTTTCTTTCGTAGATTGGAGTATGATAGTCAAAGATATCAATTATTTATTTTGTTGATGAAATTGGTTAAGACGAGACCTATAATGTACACATTAAGAATAAGAACATCTAACATGGATAATGAAAATGATGAAATTTTTGAGAATCTACATGATGCATATCATATTGTAGGCCTGAAATCATGTAACAAATATTGTAATGCTTCCTAATGTATAATGACAATTTGTGTAGTAAGTGCTAAAACAAGGAAAAAATGATTGATTTCAAAAATAAGTCAAACACTTGATATAAATAGAAAAACATTAATGAAAGCAATTACAAGACATGAAAGACTTAATGGACCCAATACAAAAGAGATATGGGCATTCTCTGGTAGAATTCCACGAAAAGACAAGGCTATAGCGATGCTTTAAAAGACTCTCACAATTTTATAAAGATAATACAAGAGTTTTGCCTAATGAAAGAGATGTAGTAAAAAGAAAAGTTGGTTCTTGTAATCATGAACTAAATCCAAAAAAATTCTTGGATATGACTCAAACAAAAATGTAATCAAAGTTTTTATAAAAACATCCACAAATTACTATTATTTAAAGACTTTTTGAGATGGCCAAACCTTTTTACGTAAAAATAAATCAGACACACACCACTTGTTGTAGGCAACATGTTGAATTTTCAATACACTATGATGTTTTTATCCATATTTGTTGTACTTTATATACTACTAATATTTTGTAGGAGTGTGGCATAGAATTTCCACCAAAATTAGCTAGGGAATTTATTTCAAATATTTTTTGAAAAGACTATATGGACAGTTCTTTTATAAGAAAACATGTTTGGATGGAAATTATAGTATTTGTAGTGGATTGCCAAAATTGAAAAAATGTATCCATGAGGAGTGTACAAGTGCAATTGGATAGGAATTAGTTAGTTTGAGCAAATATAAATCTATGACTTATCAAGTAAAAGATGGAAAATAATCTAAAAGGTGTGAGATTGTTACGAAAGAGATATCTATTTCAGAAATTATGGTCAAATTCATGGAGAATTTTTTTTATAAGTATGTAAGGTACACACATAGGGATAAATGGTTAGATGAACATTTCAAGCTAAGCAAGGACACATTCCCACTTGATTCTATTATTTCAATAGTCAAAATGCTAAAAATTACACATTCAAACCATAAAAAGGAGTTCAATTGTAGTATTTCAACTCAACATAAATTGCCATATTTGTGCATATAATATTCATTCATGCACTTTATAGTATAGAGGAAGATCAAAAAATATTAGGGGAGTACCATTTATATATCAATGATGACTTATCACATTGTGCAGAGTATGTGCAAGGTTGTTTTGAGAAATTCTATGGATAGTTAACTCAGAGGAACATTATTTTCAAACAACATTACATTTGGTTAGACAATTGCACATCATAACTCAAGAATACATGGATGTTTTAATGGTTTAGAAAGATACATGTTACCACTAGTGTAAAACATATTTAGAGTTTCACTGAGGTTGGCCACGGAAATAGGAAGCATGATGGTGTTAGAGCATGTGTAAAAAGAGCCATTTCAAGGGAGGATTTAAAATATGACAATTTTGCTAACTTGATTGATGCAAAAACTATGGTTGACTAGTGTAATGAGAACATATGTCATGGTGCTCAAGAAAATTTTATTGTTCATAGACATTTTTGGTTAATGGAGGAAAAAGACTTGGCAAACTATGAGGATTGTATGACTCTAACAGGTTCAAGTGAGCTCCACTCATTTTGTAGCTTAAATGCAGGTTCTTGGACTATTCACACAACATTTGGCATGTTTTTCTTTTGCATGCTTAGATTTTGTTTTTAATGAGTGTGAGTCACAAGAGAGGGTGGATGAATGGAGTTACAAACATCTAATCCCAATCAACACATATCAGGTTCCACTAGCATTGAAAATTATAAACATGACATCCTCACATGACTTTGACCATATATCTGATCTAGTACAGTCAGGTAGAGGATTAATCTTTTTATACTATTTATTCTCATAATCTATCTTCATAATTTCATTAAAAAATATTTTTTATGATGAAATCCATAATTTTATAGTTATTGTAGATAAGAAAATGAAGAAGGAATATATTATTACTTATGTTGGTGTGTAGATGGAAACCAAAAATTGATTTCCCTAGTCGTAGATGGAGAAAACATTGATTATCCCACTGGGTCTGTGGTAGTCACTAGAACTTGGCGTCAATGATATCCTATCAAAAATTCAAATTTATGGTTGTTTTAAGAATTTAAAACTCAAAAGAAGATTCTACACTATTCAAATTTAGTTCTTGAAATGAATATTGAATTGCAAAAATATCATAGGAGGCCAAAAAACAAGAATCTATGGAAAGTTCACGAGTCAGACCATGAAGCTTGATACTATAAAGATTAGAGAAGATCCAAGTGGTTCATTATCTTAAAACATATAGGTATGTTGACTTATAAAATGTAGATGTAATAAATTTTACCAAATGTTTTTGATTTTGTAGGTAGTATGTGCATGCATTTCATCTTTAATTACTTACTAACATTTTTTTGTAGGTTAGTGGTGCAAAATCAGCTTCCACCTTCATGTGTTTGGAATGATTAGTAAATATTTTCATATTTTTGAAGCTAAGAGAAGCTTACTAAAAGTACTTTGCATTTATGCGCTCCTAAAAAATTACTCATAACAAGTTTATTTCTCCTTATAGCCTTCCAAACACATTTGTTGTCAATGTTTCTATGCTCTGAAATAGTAGTGAGAATGTATTTACAGGTGGAAGTGGGTGTTATGGTCATTGGAACACATGTAATTTTCCTATATAGATTTTATTGAAGTAGTGGATTTGCACCTATTGGTCTTGGAGGCAAAGTTGCTAGTTAGAGGTCAACAAGTTATCTCTTCACTGCCAAAAAGTTACATTTTAGGACTCTTTATTGTAACTTCTACCAAAAATTACTCTTAGAGGCGATTAAAAATATAATAAAGGTACAATTAGAGAAATTTCCCATGCATATGAATGATCTTATGGTTCTTCTAAATGACTTACATTTTTGGTTTTATGCATGCTTGAAGTTAGGCTAAAAATCAGCATCTTTCTTATATTAGGAAAGACATTCTTGAGCTTGGAATGGGTGGTGGGTTTGTCATCCAGGATAGATGGGAGTCCAAAAACCTAGTATTAAATGTTATCCACCCCTATAGATGTGTTGAAAGTGCCATTTTTCAGCCAAAAAACATCAAAAATTGATTTCTTGGACTCTAGCTTCAACTTTGACAACATTTGTTATTAGTGTTTTCATGCTTCAAAATAGTAGTGAAAATGTACTTGTGGGTGAAATTGGGTGTCAAGGTCATTGGAAAAAATGTAATTTGCCTATTTAGATGTGTTTGAAGTGGTGGATTTGAACCTACCAATATTAGAGGCAAAGTTACTAGTTGGAGGTCAACAAGTTGTCTCTTCACTGCTAAAACGTTGCATTTTAGGACCCTTTACTACAACTTCTACCATGGATTGATATTATAGGTGATTAAAAATATATTTAGGGTGAAAATATAGGACTTTCCCACACACACAAGGGATCTTATGGTTCCTCCATATGACTTATAATTTTTATTTTATGCATGACTGAAGTTAGGCTAAAAATCAACATCTTTCTTTTATTGGGAAGGGCATTCTTGAGACCAAAATGGGTGGTGGGTTTGTCATCTGGGTGAGATGGGAGGCCAATAAATTGGTATTGGACATTATATACCAATATAGACATGTTTAAAATGCTAATTTTTAGCCAACAAGCACTGAAAATTGAGTTTTTAGACTGTAGCTTCAATTTGGACAACGTTTATTGTCAGTGTTTTCATGCTACAAAATAGTAGTGAAAATGCACTTGTGGGTATAATTGGGTGTCATATTAATTGGAACACATTTAATTTTCCTATTTATATGTACTAAAATTAGTGGATTTTCACTTGTATATCCTAGAGGTAAAGTTGCTATTAGAGGTCAACAAGTTGTCTCTTTACTGCCAAAAAGTTGCATTTTAGGACCCTTTACTACAACTTCTACCACATATTAATATTAAAAGTTAATAAAAATAGATTTAGGGTGAAATTAGAGGGATTTTAAATGCACATAAGGATATTATTGTTCCTTTTTATGAATTAAAATTTTGGTTTTATGCATGCCTGAAGTTAGGCTAAAAATCAACATCTTTCTTATATTAGGAAGGACGTTCTTGGGCCCATAATGGGTGGTAGGTTTATGATTTGAGCCATATGGGAAGCCAAGAACCTAGTTATAAATGTTATACACAATTTTATGTGTTTTAGTTCCAGTTTTTAACCAAAAATCACTAAAATTGAGTTCTTAGATCGTAGCTTCAACTTTGACAACATTTGTTATCAATGTTTCCATGCTCTGGAACAATAGTGAAAATGTACCTATGGGTGGAATTAGGTGTCATAGTCATTGAAACACATGTATTTTTCCTACTTATACATGATTTAAGTGGTGGATTTTCACCTGTTAGTCCCAGAGGCAAAGTTGCTAGTTGGAGGTTAACAAGTTATCTCTTCACTACCAAAAATATGCATTTTAGGACCCTGTATTGCAACTTTTTCTACAGATTTATCTTAGAGGTGATTAAAACTAGATTCAATGTGAAGTTAGAGGAATTTACCATGCACATGAGGGATTTTATGATTCCTCCATATGACTTATAGTTTTGGTTTTATACATGCCAAAAGTTAGGCTAAAAATCAACATCTTTCTTGTATTGGGAAGGGCATTATTGAGCCCAAAATGGGTGGTGTGTTTTTCATCTAGGCCAGGTGGAAGGCCAAGAACCTAGTATTGGATGTTATCCATCCCTCTAGACATGTTTATATTACTATTTTTCAACCAACAAGCATAAAAAATTGAGTTCTTGAATCATAGCTTCAACTTTGACAACATTTATTGTTAGTGTGTATGTGCTCCAAAATAGTAGTGAAAATGCACTTGTGGGTAAAATTGGTATCATGATCATTAGAACACATGTAATTTTACTATTTAGATGTGTTAAAAGTGGTGGATTTGCATCTGCTGGTCCTAGAGGCAAAGTTGCCAGTTGGAGGTCAAGAAGTTGTCTCTTTACTTCCAAAATGTTGCATTTTAGGACCCTTTACTGCAACTTCTTCCACAGATTTCTCTTAGAGGTGATTCAAACTATATTTAGAGTGTAATTATATGGATTTACCATGAATATAAGGGATATTATGGTTCATCCATATGACTTAAAATTTTTGTTTTATGCATGCCTGAAGTTAGGCTAAAAATCAACATTTTTCTTGTATTGGGAAGTGTGTTCTTGAGTCCAAAATGGGTGGTGGGTTTGTCATATGGGCTATATGAGAGTCCAAGAACCTAGTATTATATGTTATCCACCCATCTAGACATGTTGGTAGTGCCATTTTTCAGCCAACAAGCACCAAAAATTGAGTTCTAGGACCATAGCTTCAACTTGACAACATTTGTTGTCAGTGTTTCTGTGTTATAGAATAGTAGTGAAAATGCACTTACGGGTGGAATTAGGTGTCACAATCATTAAAACACATGTAATTTTCCTATTTATATGTGTTTAAAGTGGTTTATTATCACCTACTAGTCCCAGGGGTAAATTTTCTAGTTGGAGGTCAATAAGTTGTCTCTTCACTGCCAAAAAGTTGTATTTTAGGAGAGAAGTAGAACAATGCATGATAGTAAGACTATGATGGAATGAAGATAACTAAGAAAGATAAGTTGGATCAAATTATCCATTAAAAAATGTGTAATAAATCTTAGTTAATTGTAAATGATGAAAGATGATGGAAAATCTTGTATTCTTTCACATAAGCAGGTTGTGATAGATAGGTCTGTGAACCTATGCTTGTGTAATGATCAATAATATTACAAGAATAGCCTAATCAAGGAAATAGTTTGGATTGTTTAATAAGATGAAATTATAGCCTCTTAGATTAATAAACCACTATTTTAAACCCTAAGGTAACAATGTCAAATTTCATATATTTTATAGGCAACACTATGATAGTAAATGTGTCATTCCATGAATAAAAGAAATTAAGACTTGTTAAAGGGAATTTAAGAGTATTAAAAGGTGTCTTGAGATTGATATGACATAAATGAGGCCTTGTTTTATCTTAAATACTAATGGGAATTGAATACAAAACAATTTAGTATCACCCCTATTGTACACATTCAATTTTGGCCCGCAATCAATTGAGAAATTGATGTTTTAAGCCTAGAACAGATCAAGGAAGGGTTATATCCTATTGTATGAAATAGAGGATACTATTATATTACTTTTGGTGAGGATTTGAGCCTTTAAAACGTTGTATCATTCAATATATAGAAATTTTTGTTAGAATAGGCCTAATTAGGCCTAGTTTTGGGGTTTCTATCAAAGCAAGTGATAACCAAGAGAAGAGTAAAGTGTTGTAACTTTTTTAGGAGTTGAAGGTTGATAGAGGGTGCCCTAATGTGTTCTTAAATATTCAATAAAGGACACAGGTTAATCAAACAAAGTGAAAAATGGTGAAAACAGGGCTCCAAGCATAGACAAAGTATTGTGACTTTGAGGTGTAGCAGGAATGGAATAGAGTGTTTGGTCACTTGAGAAGGGTTTATAAAAGTGTGTAATGGTCACTTAAGACCATCAATGTAATGAATTTGATTCTTAGTAGCTTAAACTAAAGAATGGTCCTAGAGACCTAATGGGCTACATAATGTGAAGGATAGTGAACACCCAAGTAGAAGTATTGAAAGGTGAAGTAGGTTTGGACACTTGAAATGGGTTTTGGTAGGTATTTTTTGACCATTTAAGTCCATTAAAGCATTGTGATTGTATTCTTGAAACCTAAAATGAGATTTGGTCCTTAGAACCCAAGGGGTTGTGCCTAGTCAAAACTAGTGAAGAGACTAAAAACACGTTTGTCAATAAAATAATGTAATGAGGTAGAGAATTATTTAAAATTATAATGGAGTATAACACTGTCAGGAAAAGTGTCTCTATATATTCAATAAATAGGTACATGTGTCAAGTGACTAGTAAGCCCAAGAATCAAAGAGCAATTTTGAATTAGTAAGGAAATATTAAAGATCAAGTAATAAAGTACATTCTCACAATTTATAATGATGAGTTGTATAATTATCCTCAATTATATGAATAAAAAACCAAGGCAAAAGAGAATGATGACTCATTTGTGAAATTTGACCAAGCAGACGTGTCACTAGCTTTTGTCAAAATGGGCCTACATGCCAAAAAATGCTAGATCTAATCATGAAATTTGGTGGAGAGGATAATTATGACCTAATATACTCATTAAATATATTTTTTTTGATTTTTTACAATGGAAAATATTCACTACTTTAGTACAGTCAACCCTATGTTAAATCATGGTCAACATTGGAGCCTACCTTGGAGAAATTAGTTAGTTTGGGGCATTTACAAGTTGATTCAAAGCACAAAATTTGGTATGAGTGGTATAAATGACATAAAAAAACATAAAATTCTATAATAAATCTATTATAAAGAGTGAAATTACACATTATTTTGACATAGTCCTCTTGCAGTCAAGAAGACATCCATTGGAGATTTCTGGAAGTTTTGTTAGTTCTGGATACCAGGAAGTAGTTTAGGCCTTAGAGAGGTATTAAAACAATATAATATGATTTTTTAAACCTATATTTTCCTATATAAGTGATTAAATTCATGGTTTTAATGCCAAAGTTTGAAGAAATACATGTTTTGGCATGAAGGAAACAAACAAGCAACTCAAGGTAAATTATGGTAAAAAGGGTCTACAAGATAAAGTACATATCTAAATGACTTTAAACTTGGTAATATTGGTATTAATGACATAATGTACCCATATATAATCTTTGGAAGGTCATATTACAAGTGGAAGTTCTCATTATTTTGTCACAGTCCCCTCGATGTCTCATAATGGTCACTATTCATGCAAGCATACTTTTTGGAGTTTTAAGGTGTGTTTGAGGGTTACAAGATTAGATAAGTATTTTATAATTATGGTAAGAAGGTTATAAACCTATTAAATACATTTCAAGGGTGTTCACAGTCCAAACTTCATTTAATCCCCACAGGTAGGTCCAAATCCCCATATACAGTCTCAAAGACATAAAGCCAAAGTTGGTTTTTTGACAAAGTTGGTTTTTTGATCATTGGAAAGGTTTTATGAGATGTTTTACATGTCATGAGGATATTTTAAATAAAATAATATTAGTGGTAAGTTCAAATTAGTCCTTTGGAGAGTATGTACAGGGCATGGGAAACCCTAGATTAGCAAGCTTAGAGCATTTTTGAGATATTTAACCATGGGAATTTAATGAAACTTTGTAACTTGATCCCATATAAATATAAAAAGTGAATCAAAATGTTTTAACCCAATATTATATGGCTGTGTATGTATATTCTAGGATTGAGGGTTTGGAATAGGGCTAATTAGGCCTAAATGAATGTAGGCTAATGAAGGAAGTGATAGTTAGAGGTGGAGTTGGGCTATGAAATTTGATAGAGAGATAATAAAGGATATAGTGTACCTATAAATTCCATTATATTCTCTCAAGAAATCATAACTTTTATGTATAAGGAAAAATATAGTAAAAAAGGTTATAAGCCTTGAGAGCGCATTGTGTCCATAAGGTGTGGAATGAGAGTATGTTATTGTTTGAGTACTTGAAGGGGATTATACTAGGTATGTTATGATCATATAAGACTATATATGATAATAGGTTGAGGTCTTGAAACATACACCAAGATTTGGTCCTTGAGACCTAAAGAAAGTGCATAGGAAGAAACTAGAAAGAGATTGTGAGGAAGTTTGTGAATGAGACATGAATGGAATGAGGTAAAGGATGTATGGACAAAGCTAAATTACATCAAGGAGGTGATAATAAGAGTACACATAATAAGTACCAATTCTAAGAAGCTATATTAAGCCCAAATAGTCAAAAGAGGAGCTAACTTGTGAAAGAAGATTCAAATCAAACCATAACAAGTGATTGTCATTAGTTGGGTTTAGAACTAGCTAATGATGTTTTTTTAGACTTATCCTCCATACCTTCACATCAACATACAAACATAATTCAAATTCAATCACTGATATTATTTATTTCTTATAAGGGTCTAATTTGTAACATTATCCTAACAAGTTATTCTCAATCTCATAACATTTGTAATCCTTAAGAATAATTCAAAAGCAATCATTTATAATAATCTGAATAGAAGTGATTCAAAAAAGATTCAATTCATTGGTTTTCTTAAATATTCATGTATGAAATAGGAATGCCATATATAGGCATACAATATCAATAATACATGCATTGTCATATAGGCATACAAAATATTACATCACATGTCTAACAACATAGTATCAAGTGTTGGGTGAATACATCATATACGCATGTACAATACCAAAAATGCATACATTTCCATATAGGCAACATCATCGACAACATCCTAATCACCAAATAGTCTCCCTCTCTTTACCTTCTTCAAAGAAGACTCTCCTTAGGATGCCCTGTTTGTAGATGAAGATATCTTAAATGCCTTGGATTACTCCAAGGTTCAATTGCATGTACTACACTTATAACTCGCTTACATCCAAACCTATTCAAATATAAAAGTTATTATAAAATTAACAAGTATATATGAAACCAAGTTAAGAAAATCATGTTTAAACTATAATAAAAAATTCATTTAAACATACACTTATTATAATCTCATGGTCCTCCTCAATTTGTCATTGACCCTCAACTGGGTCAATGCCAAGTTCAGCTGCACGAATAGGTGGGTCAAATGATGAATAAACATGAGGAGCTATTGTACTGTTCATCTAAATCATACTATCAAATTTCATATGACAACCTTTTATACACAATGCATTCATGAATATAATTTATATTTACTAAAGTATATAGTAAAATTATTAAAATAAAATTACTAAATTACAATTCAAAATTACAAGTGAATATACATACCTTAGTGAGTGCATGTGTAGATGACATTGTAACAACAATGCTTGAGTCTATCTTGGCTCACAATTATGGAGGATTGTCCACCCTAGTCATCAACTAAACAAATAACCTAATAATTAATAACTTTGGAAATTCATTAATTAGACAAGTTTCTAAAAAACTTAGTCTTGCATAAGATATGAAAAAAGCTAATGAGGTCATGAGAAGAATGAATGTGAAAAGTGGACATGTGCAACATGTGACTTGTAACATCACACTGAAGGTGAGAAATGTTAGTTTCATGAGGGACAATGACAAGATAATGAGGTTGGAATTTTGAGTGAATTTTTTGAAATTGAGTCATTTAATGCAAGTTAGGTGTTGAGACATCCTTGATATGTACCTATATACACTGGTTTGGATGCTTGTATAGATTTATTGAGGTGTATTTCAGATTTTGACCTGATTAAATGGTTATTAAACCTAATTATCTTAAGGTAATGACTTGGTATAGTTGAGGATAGTCCTATGGGTATTGGTGTGATCAAAAAGCGCTTAGAAATAGTCATTATGATAAGACAAGTAACTTGTTTAGGTGTTTGTTGAGAAGTTTGTAAATTGAGTTTTAATTAGGTTAAGAAACCTAGAGTAATGGTTGATTTTATGGGGAACATCTATACTTGAGCCTTTTAAGAGTATCTAAAACCTTATAAAATAAGTCTCGTCAAAATCTAAAGAAACATATAGAAAACATAACTGAATATTATAGAGCTAAGAGTGAGTGGACAATCTTCTTTACAAGTGCATGATTTTGGTTGCCCTATAGGTGACATTAAGTTGACTATCTATCCTTATATTTTTATCAATTATTGCAAGGGAAGGTATATATGTATATAGTATAAGTATTGGAGGTCAACAAAGGGTGATATAGTCTTATTAACACTCAATATTCATTTTAGGGGGACTTTCTTGATGAAAGGTGTTATAGTCTTATAGAGTCAGCATGTCACTCGATGACAAAAGTTCATGAATATAGATATGACCTCTCCTCCAACTAGATATAATAGGCCTTTGGGCCCCCTAAGTAGGTGGTGGTAACAAACAACTCAACCCCATCTATCTATATAAGGTTGAGGTTCTTTATTTATATGTGGTCACAAGGCCTATGCCATATACATATAGGCTATAGTTTATAATCGATGCTCTCCCAAAAAACCAATGGGATATAATGGACACTCTCCTAATAAATGAATTAAATTGACTAGGTATAATGGGATCAAGAGGCTATGACATCTAAATTTATAACTCCATAGATAGAGATGAAATTATTATGCTCAGATGGAATGAAGATGGGATTTGAATTGATAGCTATAACCATTTTTGTTATCGATCATAGAGATTGAACTACTATATGTGATTAAGGTAATAAGGAATCAAGTTCATAGCTATGAGGCCAATTTTTAAAAGAAAGGAATGGTGTGCATATTGATGAAGACATGCTATGCTCTAATGGGAAATTGATAGAAATATATTTTACTAAAAAACTTTTATCAACTAAATTACACACACACACACACACACACACACACACACACACACACACACACACACACACACACACACACACACACACACACACACACACACACACACACACACACACACACACACACACATCCAATCCTACTAATCAAGATTAACCCACTATGGAAACTACATATAATGGGACATAAAACAAATGTTCAACTCATTATTTTGGTTATCAAAAACATAGTTGAGATGGAAGATGAGTTTCTAACAAGTTACACAAATCCATGTTAATACATCAAATAATAAAAAGTCCAAAATTACATTAGGTATTTTATATTTTCTTACATAAAATCTACCAATGATGCAATTAAGGTGTATGAATGTACATCTAGAGTATATAAGATTCACTTGAAATTTTACCTCTATAAATGTATATGGTATCATAATGACATGGGTAAATGTAGTAGGGGTTGGCTCACTACCTAGTTGTGATGTCGAAGGCAATGTCTCCTCCTAGAACATAAAAATACATACATACATACATACATACATATATATATATATATATATATATAATTTAATTTAAACATGTAAATTTATTTTTACCTTTTTAATTTACAAATATAACTTAAAAATTTAACATTAAATTTATATAAAATATACCTACATGTGTGTAGATATCCAATCATATCCAATCCAAATATGTGTGCCAACAACTCATCAATCAAGATCATATCCTCCAAGCCCCCTGAAGCACCACCACCATCATCTGAAGGTCCAGTGTATATATCCCCACAACATCTACATGGGTGGGGTTAGGTATGACCACTAGCTAGAGTATCTCAAGCATCTATCTCTGAAAGTCTACTCATATGATGAATTAGGGTATTAGTAAGTGCACTAAGTGAATGAAAAGTGTCTATCTCCATAACCTGTATCACCATAGAGGGAATCTCTAGATGAAGTTGCTTTTGGGTATGGATCCTTGTAGGCTAATTAGGTGCATGATGTGCAGCTAGTCGATCCTATGTGGAGCCTTTCCCTCAGCCCTAAAATTCACCATAGTCAAAGTAGTTTGGAATTTGATTGGATACCAACTTGTAATAGAGTTTCCTCAAAAAGTATAAAGGGACCTCATGGTTATTACAAGTGGGATATTACAACACCATCCACCATTGCTCCCAAAAATTGGCTTTAATAAAATTGTGTTGGCATCGATGGATTGGAAATTGTTTGGTTATTATGAGAAATGGGGCATTGGTGAGTGGGTCAATAAATAAAGCACAAATTTGATCTTTTGTTATATTTTTGTTCTTCACCTTAGATGCTAATAATTTTTTAGCATAATAAGCCCTACAACTATCCCTATATGACCTCTATCTATAAATTTGACTCATTATCAAGTCAACTTGCCTAATACTAACTCTAAATTATTGGCCAAATAGGTATGGTGAGTGTTTGTGGAAGTGGGATCCCTCATTCTCCTAATTATTTGCTTAATTTAAATTTTGTTCTCTATTAAATGGGCAACTATATGCTCTTAACTGCTTGGGGGATCTAGTGGAACTATATAAGGGTTGGGTGGAGGGTTAGACAAAAGATTAGGAGGGTTAGGTGGAAGGTTAGGTAGAGGATTAGGTAGAGGGTTAGGTGGATCATGCCAACTTATTGGAGGAAAAAATCAAACATGCAATTTACATTCACAAAAAATTCAAAAAAATTGATTTAATCTAATAAAAACCTACCTCTTCTTCATGATGGCATCAAAAATCTCATGAGTTCAATAAAAAAAAAAGATATACAAGACAAAATTTAATTTGGATGGAAAAAATAAGATTTGTAGGCCAAAACACTATCACAAAAAAACAAAACATGAATGGAAAGCAAAAAAATGAGAGGAGTCAAGGGTTTTTTTTTGTTTTGTAGTTTTAGAAACATGTACGCATTATGTTTAGTTATAGGAATGCATACATTTTATAATAATAATATGTATGTATTATGTTATAATGTGTACACATTGTGGGTTATGTCCACATAATTGTCTGCTAAATTCATTCACATACTCCCTTAGAGATCCCATTCAAACTAACTTAAGACCTTTTAGCCATAACAAGCAACTTGTTATTGGAGTAAGTATCAGCTCCCAAGTGACCATTATGTGTAAATGGCGTTGAGAGGGTTGGGGTTTAATATATTTCATAATGGGTCATCAGTATATAACCTCACCCATGAAGCTATTAAATGGTATAGTTATTAGGTTACACACCCATAATCAGTTTACTAGTCCTAAGTTTTGTGGTTTACTTGATTTGGTGAGTGTCATGCTAGACCCTTGTTGTTTATAAACCAAGTCATCCTTTCAACCAAAACCTATACATGAATATCTATACCTATATATCATCATCTTGTAAATACTTATCATCTATCTTATACATTCATAGTCTTCTTGTATATCCTCATCTACTTTACATATCATCATATCTTATATAATCTTGCTTATCTTGTACATCTTATCACCCTATCTTGTACATACTTATATTATCATTCCCATCTAAGTCTAACCCCATCCTTTCTTATCCCAAAACACACCTAGTTGGCTCTATATGTCACACACTTGTCCAAATCATACTCACCATCATTACATCACCACCCTTGTCCTAATCTTAAATCACATCATACTTGATCCCTCCATTTATCCTTCATCACATAATCCTAACCCATCCCACCTTTAGAAAATAAATCTAAGTATTGATCTATTCCTTTTTCATCTCATATCATCTTATCATTCTAGTCTACTATCATCTTATCATATTTCATACTTAGTTGATACCCTATTAACAACCTATCACTTTGTCAATTTTAATCTAGCATCCAATCATCATCAATCTAGTCAGTAGTCTTACCTATTCATAATCATCACCAATCTAATCATTGTATTACTAGTTTAAATCTAGGCACCCATTAAATCCCTAATCCTCTTACTAGATTCAAAATTGGTCATTATCGATAGATCATTAACACTTATTATACTATCAGTCTAGAATTTGATCCTAGTCTTACATCATCTCAATCACATTTTGTCTATCCCATCTTCACCATCACTTATCATACTATCTCAATCATTTAGCCTTTCTTCGACCAAGAACCTATCCAATTCCTAAATTTACATTCACATCATCCATTCCCCTTTTGTCATCTATCTACATGGATTTAGACCACATTCTCATAAAATAATACCTATTTTCTAACAAGGATGAGATACTTTTATGAGCACTAGATATGGGTGCCCACCTACCTTCAAAACTCAATCCCATCAAGCCTAAACCAATGTCTAATGTCCTTCACCATCCATAATCCCCTAGCCCATCATGGTTAACCATATTTTGCATTTATCATAATCATAGTCCTCACTATACAAGTGATAAAGTTACCTTATTTAATGAATATATCTTGGCCAACGAGGATGAGTGCCTTTTAGGGATATTAGAGATGGGTTCTTGCCTTCTCAATGATTTTGATCTCTTAAGCCTAAGGTTACCTACCAAACTAATCCCTAATCAACCCTCATCCCCATTGCAGCTCATTCTACCATCCACTAGTCCTAGTCCTAGTCATGACCTTCCCAATCCAAAAATTTCCTTGCTTAATAAGTATATTATTGAAAATAAGGGGGCATTCCTCTTGTGGATCCTTGGGATGGATGCCCAACTTCCCAAAGAACTTAAATATATTTAGTTATTCTTACCTCAAATTTGTACCCATCCATGATCAAATCCTCCATCTATCGATCTTAATCTATCACCAATCCCCCATCCTAATAGCAAAGGGAAGAATAGCTTGTCAAGCTCATTTCATTCCCATTTGTCTCCTAAACCATCTCACACTCCACCATATCCTTACATTATAACATCAACATCACATTCATTAACTCTTAAATATAGCACCATAGACTAATAGTATACCCCTATCCCAATATCTATGGAAGCACTATTTTGGAAATCTAGGTTCATAGGCATGATTGTCCACCCAAAAATAAGATATCTAGATTTGTTTAAACATGTGCCCTTATGGTGTCTAGTCAAATAATTTTGTATATATCATCAATTCCTTAGATATTCTATTAATATATGTCACTATTTTAGAGGTTATATCCAAATAATCGATAATGGTGACATTGAATTTGAGGGAGAGCCCAATGCATCCATGCGTAGGAGTGTGCAAAAGGTGGAATGTGAAGAACTAATTCCCTAAACTAATCAAGCTTATCCCATCCCTAAAAAAGGTCATGAACTAAATCCCATTCATCTTACACACATTCCTAATTAATCCATTCTTAAGACACATTCACATCACATCCCACACATTCATAACTCTGTTAATCCTAAATCACCCCTTCATAAACTCAAGGTGAAAGAGGTATTTGCAAATAATCATATGATTATTACTAGAAAATCATCTATGGGATACATCACCTCATCAGAGTCCACATCAAAATGGTCAAGATCATGTTTGAAAATAATAACATTATCCCTTATAGATTATGAAATTCATGCTGACACCTATCTATTCTAAGATGTCACTACCATTGACTAGTTAGAAGGCATAGCTCTTGATCCATCTCAAGATGATGAAATTAAGAGAATCCCTAGATGATTTATCAGTCAAGGATCATCAAGCTAGAGATGAATTAGCTTTAGATGTTAATTCCCTTAAGAGTCTTAGTGATCCTTTTGAAATTCTTGAGGATAGTTTCTTTGATGTTGAGACTAGGGCTCCTAGTGACCTTTATGAAGACTATGCTGCCCATTATCCCATTAATCCACCAACCATACTTGATTATCCACCTCTCCTCCATTATCCCTACATCCCACTTCATGAATGGGATGAACATGAACATGCATAACTAGATTCCACTCTTCATACAATATCATGTGCCAAATATACAAGGATCCAAGCCTATAATCAGTTAGATACATCAAATAATCAAGCTCACCATGATCCAAATCTAATTAATCAAAGTCAAGATGAGTATTATAATCAACTAAGTCATAAAGAATCATCCCTAGTATATATATCCTTGAAGTGTTATGGGTCTATCTAAATCAAAATCATTTATCTAGTCAAAATTCACTCCCTTATGATGAATCCAACCATCAGGAACAAGAGGAAACCAAAGTGACACCTAATAAACTTATCAAAATAATGTCAAAATTAATAATCATATGGTCAAACATCCTCTTAATGTTTGTATCAAAGAATCATAATATCAAAAGATCTTAGATCCCTTAATCTCATGGCACCAATCTAAAGAATCCCCTCCACCAAATCCAATGGTGTATGTAACTATCAAAACCCATTTCCACTCCCCATCCCATCATATCATCCATTAGGATCATATTCTTCATTCACATCTTATATCCCATCATCACAATCATGACATGCTCCCATCCATACCATATCTCAAATCCCTGGGAAACATTATCACTCGTAGGGGTTACAAAGACATATTTGAAACATCTAGAGGTCATTTAATCAAGAGTTAATAAAGGCCACTATGACATCTAAGAATCTAGTCTAGCATCACATATCTCTAGAATAGGTCTTGGATGAAGATGACATAAATGTCTGCATCTTTCATCTCATACCCATATCTAATAAATCAATATGTGATCTAAAAAATAAAAAATCACAAAAATTAAAAAATTAAAAATATAAAATAAAATAAAAACCATTCATCTAATGGTGAAAACCAATATTCTGGCACCTTGGGAAAGTACCATGATGAAAACTAATTTCTGGCATCATGGTAAAATCATCTATTGTCTACATTTTAGCTCTACACTTAGGGGAAAAATCCATCCCTTGCCCATTTCCTCTATGCCATCTATGTCTATCTTATCCCTCTATCCACTATTCCTACCCAACCATTGGTCATCATATTATGTATCCTATTGTGTCCCTCCTTTCTTCCAATCTTGACCTTCATAAGGGAGTGGAAGATTTCTTGAAAAATGTTCTAAAATCATCTTGGTATATCCTCCAATAGACATTTAGGTAACTACACATCTGATTCTTTTACAATAAGGTCATTAGCAATCCCTAGTCTATTCTTGTTTGGTCATCATCCCCTTTTTTAATTACCATTAGCCTTTTGTCATCCCATCCATTATTTCATCCATCCATATTTATCTTGGTTGTTAGGCTTGGGATTCCCTTTGCTATTAACCCCACTTGTATAGTGTATATACATATTCTAAAAATCTCTAAAAATTAAAATATTTTAAAAACCTTAAAAATCATAAAATTTGAAAAAGTCAAAAATAGTCCATGGTGTCTTATCTTATGCCTTTTACCCTAGTCGCATCCATCTCCATACATTTCATCTTTTACAATCACAACATTTATCCTCCTATTCTAAACCAGGGGAAGATCTATTCTTTATATCAAGCTAGCATTGACATAGTCTCAATTTTACCTAATCAATCTTATGTCTCTCATCTAAATATCCAAATCCTTATCCTAATTTAAGTCCCCATATCCAAATCCTCATTCAATTCTCTCCCCTAGTTCAAAATCCATATCCACACCTATATCCTTACCTAGGTGCTAATCATAATCATCGTTGTTAGTCTATTGTAAATCCAAGTCTATCTAAGTCACCAATCACATCATGATCATCCTAGCCCATTCCCTCACCCAATAACTCATCCCATTATTAGATAAGACATGATGAAATTGCATGTAGATACTTGTGTGTTACTTATCTATCCTACTTTTTTTTGCATATCTTTTATCATGTAAATATTTGATTGTCTTTTGTCTTTTGAGCCTATGCAACATCATGTCTCTTTTTATCTATTTGGTAATGAATGAGGATGATATTATGAAACCAAAAGCTATCATGATAATTTTATGTGCCCTTAGTGATTCATAGTTCACCATTTACCCATTTTATGCACTTTGGCACCATATCCTCTTAGTCATACTTATATCGTGGGGCATACTACCAAGTGCCATATATATCAGATTTCTTAGACTATGATGAGACTTATGACAAAAATTATGGCTTGATCATTTATCCTAATAAATTAATCATCATTATCCCATCCTTAATTCCATCATCCTAGTCCATTCCTCTAATGTCAAATTGTTCCTCTAATTCATTTATCATCACATCTATATCCTCTAGTCAATCATTTATCCTCTCTCTAGTCATCAACATGTAACATCTCATTTCTAATAATCTCTTCTAATCCTATAAATAACATCTCTAACAATACATCATCATCATCCTCTTCTAGTCTATCTTATAATCTATCATCTAGTTTAAACTACATTGGCTTGAAGCGTTTTCAAACTATGTAGGCAATGCTCAGTCACATGGTGTGCCTTAGGTCAGCTCAGCCACTCTCTCCTCTTTTTCCCTAATTCATCATCACATCTATCTCTCATTTAATCATCCTCAAATCTTGTATCAATAAAATCATTGAGATATAATATAACCATTAATCAATCAATCTATTGATCAATCACCATCATTATAATCATTTCCCTAATCTTTTTGTCAATCATCCACATCTATCAATTAGGATTGACAAATCAAAACATCCATATTTTCTTCCATTAGTCATCCATTGTCACTAATTGGTCACTCATCACTTTCTTCCCTCGATTGGGGCATGACTAGAACCATAACTTTATCTCTTGCTCCCTATATGTGCCCTTGTAAAGGGTTTCATCACTCTTAATCACATTATGGCCCATTGATTTGATACATTACAGACTAATTATTACACTTCATCTTTACTCACTTGATCATATCATTTCTTATTTTTCATCTCCTTCATCATATTACTCAAATTTAACTTTTAGTTTCACCCATAATTAATCTTATAAAATCATTATCTTATCTTTGGTTTAATGCTCTCCCAACATGTGTCCTTGCTTGGGATATGTCGATAGCTTGTGTCCTTTATCATCTTGGTCTACATCTCTCTTAGGCATGCTTCCTTTCTTAGGATATGTTGAAAGATTATGAACTTTTATCTCATCATCATCATCATCATCATCATCATCATCATCATCATCATCATCATCATCATCATCATCATCATCATCATCATCATCGTCATCATCATCATCATCATAATCATCATCATCATCATCATCATCATCATCATCATCATCATCATCATCATCATCATTTTTTCTCCCTATGTACATGTTTTTGCCAAGGGCATAATCGATTTGTAGCTCATTATTTTGGTTAAATTTATTTTCTTCATCATCATCATCTATCTCACAACCAACATCCCATCCCCTTATATATTCATCACATGCCACCCCTCATTTCTTTTTTTGACTGGCCATCCATCTCATTCTTCCATGTATGTCCCCTTGAGGGGGCTCATATCCCCTAACATCATTTAATAACATTGACCCATGATTTTTTTTTCTTTGAAAGACCATTACTCACTCCATTTCAATCCACTCATAATGCCATTTCAAAGAGGGGGAAAATGTAGACACTAAATTATACTCACCTTAATTATTCTAATTAATTCCCTTTATCTTAATCCTAGTCATTTATCTAATATCCTCCCTCATAATTTATTAATTCACTAACCCTATCTTAAACTCACCAATCTATTAATTGTTTTAATAATGTCTTATCCCATCCTAATCCCACTTATCCATTATTTGGGAATTTTAAATTCCCATGAGCTACCTACCCACCTATACTAGCCTATTACTAAGCTCTCCTACACCCTAGTCCTTAATCACCTATCTAATTAGCCATGCCAATCCCCTACCTAATCCTAATTCATCCCTAAGAGGATTTTATAATCCTCCCTAACTTGGCCCCTTCTCTCTACAAGCCTCTATTCTAGAGGCTTCCAAGGAATTTTTAATTCCTTATAAATTCTTCCACCCTTGATCCTAATGGCTCAAGTTTGAATCTAAGGCATTTATCTTCCCCTCTTGGCTTAATTATACAAGACACTCCTCCATAGCCAAACTAGCCATTAAATCCATAGAGTCTTCATGTCCATTTAATCATCTAATCCATCCAAGTTAATAAATCGAGCTATTATAATGCTATAAATATGAGTCTAAGGTAATCTCAATCCAAATCCTTTTGTATTTTTATTGTTTAATCTTGGTTTGAAATAATTAGCTTTAGGATTAGAGTGATGATTTGAATGTTCATTCATCTATTTGCATTTTATCCTAATGGCTCTAGATCTTAATTAGTGGATTGAAATTTAGGGTGTTTTTGATATAAGTGTACAATTAGATCCATATATCTTAAATTTTATTTAGACTCTACATTATAGCTTTAACATTTTTATATCTTGATATTGATCATGCTACACTTAATCATTTTTTTAACTAGCTATTACTACTTTAGATTAATAATATGCACATCTTGGCTCTTATATATATTTTTATTACATTTTCATACATACTTTCATTTATATATTTCTTAGTTTATATTTTATTGTATCTCTATGCTTATTCTATTTTAAGGAATTTGATTATGCCATTGCTCTATGGCTCTACACCAATTATTTTCATAGTATGTATGATTTGGACATGTGCCCATGTCCTTAGGTGTGCTTTCCTAATTATGTATCCAGACATTTGAACATGTCCTTGTTGTATTCAACACACCCCACCTTGAATTATTGATGGAAAAATGGGGACTCCTTTGTTTTTAGAAGGCTTATTTATTATAGGGTTGTACATGCATGTTTAACCTATCTTATAATATGTGGAAAGTTGCCATTTTTTTGTATTTAAAATAACTTTTGTTGCATCTATTTTCCTCTTGCAACCCATTTTCATTGGGATGAATTATTAGAAATAATATATTAATGAAAATTATGGAAGCTTACTATGTATGATAGTCTTCAAAATTAATAATATTCAGATCTACTTATTTGGAATTATTGACATGTTGATTTTCAACATTTTTGTCTTTGAAGTCTTTTCCTTCAAAAATTTTAGTTGGAATATTTTCTTCGATAATTTTATATTTGGGGACTTTTATGTTTGTAAAGTATTCTTTAGATCCTCTTATTTGATAGTTTTTAATCACCATCTTTCCTTCGACAACTTTCTTTCATGGAATTTTATTTGGTGACTTTATTTTTGAGATTTTGGTCTTTAGAACATTTTGGTATTTGACAAATTTCTTGTTGGAAAATTTTTGGTCAAAAATTTGATCTTAGTCAACTTATTCTGAGAAATCTTCTCCAATGATAATTTAGTCTTCGATAAAAGTGTTTAACACTTTTAATTTTATGAAAAGTTTCATGAATCTCCATGAAGAATATTTTGGTCTTTAATGTCTTTTGTTTATAACTCTTAGCTCATAAAAAAATCAAAGTATTCATTTTGAATTCAAGCACTACCACTCAACTAAACTACACATTAATAGGTGTCAAAAAGAGCAACATTATGCCCCCTTGAATGAATAAGCATCCATGGCATCTAGGCCAAGGTGGTCAAAATTAAATTCAATGAAGGTGAAAAGCTTTGAGATATTGGTTTTAAAATGGTGCATGAACTAAAATTGAATGCTCAAAGGAAATAACATAAAATTGGTAACCAACTTCACATCTATTGATTATCAATGAGCTCAAGTGTATACTACCCTCTGAGAATTCAAGCCCTAGTTATACTAAAAAAACTATAATTTGCATAACATACTACCAAACCACCATTAAAAGAAGATAAAATTCTACCAATAGTAAGAACTAATAATGACATCTTCATCTAGAGAATACAAGGGACCCCAAACATCAGTGAGAGTTTCTATCAAAGATTCAACAGAGTATATGGATACAATTTTTGATGCCTTTGTACTCGATGGTACCTACACTAGCTAATAGACTTTGTGGGAGTTTGTAGAAGGCATCAACCCATTAATATACAAGGAAGACATGTCTCTAAAAGAATGAAACATAATAGTTTACCTACTTCCCTTCAAGCACCAAGCACTTCACTATGCTACTACCAAACATGAGGTCATGCCATGCATTGACCTACTATGTGATTTTTTCTTTGAATGGAGGATTGTAGATGGTAGTTTTCTTCACTATGGAAAAAATAGCATTATTATCACCTATATATCAAGAGAATCATTCCAAATTTATTTAAACTTACCAATCCTAGATGCCACATTTGATTTTCATAGTGTATCCCTTTAGAAGAAGAATAATAATGTAGAAAAGATAGTGAGCAAATGGCTTCCTCCTAAAGAAACATTTTTGCTCAAGGATAAAATTCTTTTGACTATCACCAAATTATGAATGGGAATTCACATTGGTATGCCATTTTTTAACTAATTTTATGGTCACCCAAGCATCTACTTCCTTCACCTAGAATGGGTATCATTCCTCAACTTGTTGATCACCTTAGAGTGTACCTTAACATTGGGAAAGATTATTAGCATCTGATTGCATGAACTAATATTACATAAGGATAGGAGGCCCCAAGGTGATAATTTTTACATGATTTAATACTTGATGTTGTCATGGGAACCATATATAGACACAAAAGGTCTCTTAGTGACCCAAATCCCAAATATATAAAAGACAATCTATGATGTCTATCTATTTGTTCTTATTTATGAATATGCAAAGAATATATTGAGGATTGTGGAAGATTTGTATTCCAAAGTTTGGAGGGAAATTTATGAGGAACCTATGCCCAAAATATCTAAAAATATTGTTAATTCACTCATGTCTTTGGGTGACTACTAGTTATATCTATGTTATACTATGATAATGGTCATTGGCCATAGGGTCGATCCTCTATCCCTCCCTAAGTATGTCCCAGACAAGGTGTCTAAGCAATAAATTACTTATAAATTATGGAAGGAGATAGATGAAGACTTAACTAGAAGTAAAAAGAGAACCTTTCATGACTCTCATCTCATAATTGGGAGGATGTTATACACCTTCCATAGGCACTTTAAAGAAGCTAGCAATGCTATGAAATCCTATGCCTTGGATACCTTTCCCCATAAAGATTGGGACCTCCATGTTAGAGTGAAACAATGTGTTCAAAACCTAGGTATTCACTATAAACATAAGCCCTATGACCATAACTTCCTATTTCTTAATGCAAAAGATTATGATGATGTCTTGGAAAGGGCTAGGACTGCTAGAATAAGTGAAGACTTGCTCAAGGTAATTCAAGTAGATCCTTCCATTATAATTGAGTAAGCAAAACACAAAATTCCACCACCAACGGGATGGAAATCTTCAAAATTTTAAAACAATAGAGCTTTCCAATAACTATCAAATCAAATTCAAGATCCTCAAAATCCACCCACCATGATGATGGCTATAGATCAAGAGTAGGGCGTAGGGGAAACTTTAGTTTATGTAACACAAATAGATGAAGAAACTCATCAAGTTTAAGTGCCCACAATTGAATTGAGTAAAATAAAGTAATAACATACAGAAGAAATAATTCATGCAAAGGATAGCTCCATTACTAAAGAAGAGGAGCTTATTATTATAGAATCCTTTGATGAAGAAGACCTCACACCCACTATGGAAAATTTGGTAACCACAACATCTAGTGTGAACATTCCTATTTACCCCAACAAGTGCCTATTGCTCTAGCTAAGAAGGCGATGATATGTTATAAGAGAAAGTTCAAGGTACGAAATACTTAGGTGTATTTAAAGAGTAACCAAGTAAAGATACATAATCATCAATTAAAGGTGAGCCAATGTATGAGTTAGATGAAGAGGAATTACAAAAAGCTAAGGTTTTGAGCTTGTAAGGACTGAAAAGAAAGGCACCCCTTGGAAGTGATCAATCAGGTAAGGGTGTCATACCTAGTACTCCCTTAGGCCATTATCTTATTATTACATTTCACTTTATCACTTTTTTTCCTACTATATCCCTACATCCTTTTGGACCTATTTACAAAATCATTGCTACAACTACTCCTTTGGTTTCCACCTCTATTTCCACTACTACCAAATAACCAAGCACCAATTGTTGGCATTCTTTACTCAGTTGAACTCCCATATGACTTCCTTAAAATCAATATAGACCATGACAATGTTGGACACTAAGAAAATTCTAAGGAATAAATTACTGTACATTTTCCACCCAATGACACATCTGGGGAATGTAGATTGGTCAAAATTAATATGGCTTACCATGCCCAAGCCAAATCTTAAGATTGAGCCTATAAAAAATACCCAAATAAAGACACACCCAGTAGACCCATCAAAGTTGACACATCTATATTAGGCCAAAGAACTAGGGATATCAACTTCTAAGAGGCTATACCTAAAGATAATTGAGCTACCCATAGTGAGTTCATTATTTGATAAGTCTATTAGATCTATGAAAAGGGTGAGGAAAATAAATATATAGGACAATATTGGGTGGAACTTGATTTTAGAAGAAAGAGGAGAAGTATTTCCTCTTTCTAAGAGACAAGACATAAGAATTGGTCAATCCCCTTTCATTAAGGAGTTTAAGTCCTATATGTAGACCCATACTAGAGCATTGATAATAATTCATGAGGGTACTGAATAAACAAGGAAAGAGATAAAGCAAGAACTAGAGATCCTCATAGAAAACAACAATAGGTAATTCATGTTGTCTTTGAAATTAAGTAAGACATTAAAAATATAGCCTTGAGGTTGTGTGAAATATTATACACTATTGTTTCTTTGAGGGCAAAATTGACCCCTCGAGCTAATCTAATAACCAAATTATTTAAGGCTCTAAAGGAAGATGAAGATAAAATTGATTTATTTGGCTATATATACCCAAAATAAGGCTTTCAACAATCTAAACTTGATGTTACCCCTATAAGAAACAAACCCATTTAATTTAGTGGCCATCTAGATCCAAGAAGTAAGGGAATGACTAACATCTACTGATATTTTTGTCTCAAAGATAATTGAATAAGAGAAGCAAGCAATAAACATTTTGAATGAAACAGAGTTGGCACTAGAAAGTTGGTAATAAGATCTACTTTTAATAAAATTCTAAAAAAATCCTTAGTTAACTTTAAGCAAAGTCTATAAGGGTTAACTTTGGAAGACATTGAGGCTAACTTAAGTTTTGTAAAGAATAAGGCCACCAAAGTGGAAATCTTTTGGGTAGGCTTTAGAGCTATAAAATTTGAGCATATAAGGCTAATAACACAAGTAAACAGGGTGAATAGAATGTCTCTTATTAATATTAGCATTATAAATGTGCAACACACTACTAGACATAAACACTACCAAGAGATAGAGGTGAAGAAGAAGTCTAAATTCACTCCAACTAATAGTTTACCAAGTATACCAACTTTAACATCCTTTTCAAGTCAAGTTACCACTTCAGTGCCTACCATGACAACAAGTAGTGCCATGCAATCACCAAGATAACCTTAGTTAAAGGATAATTTTGTATAATTTTTTTCATGTAGTATTTATTCAAAATAACTATAGTTGGTTATGATTTATTACATTCATGCTATAATTAACTTTTTTTTTTGCTAGCATGCACATGTTGCATTACTCTTATAATTTATAAGTTGTAACATGCAATTTTGCAAATTAGAACTGAACTTAGGTTTTGTTTATCCAAAAATATAATATAAGGATTTAATACACTTAGAGGATGATGTGACCCCTTACCCAAGTATTTAAATACATTTAAAAACATCTTTTAAATGGTTGGAGTTTTGATCAATACAAGATTAAATCGAGTCATTGAATATCATGCAACTGTGTTAGTTCTCTCTTCTTTCTTTTTTGCGTTAAGAGTTTATCTTCTTTGTCTATGTTAATTCAATAATTTTGAAATTTGAAAATGCTATAGATAATATTGGTTGTTATCATTGAAGTGTATTAATTATAGATGTGCAATAACTATCGAGAGTTAGTAAATTTCATTTATTTTAAGCAATTAGTTTAGACTACATTGATATTTAAAGGTGTGTAGGAGTATCTCCCTCTAGTATATTTTTATAGGTGTGTCTTATGGCTACTATAGATACCTTCTTGGTCCAAGATGTAACCTCTCAATTAAGGGTGTGCAATATCAACTCTAAATAGAGAAAACTTCAACTAAGACCATAAAGTTTCATATACCCACTTCCATAGACTGCTTGACTGTGTTTATTTATAAGTGTGCAACAACTAAAAATGGCAGACATTGGTTTTATAGATACTTTTCCACTAAAGAAACAACCTTGGAAGTGACGCTTGGAGAATATATTACTTTCTTTTTTGCCTTAAATTTCCTTCATTTTTGAGTTTTCTTTTGAGATTTACCCATCATATAGTAATTCTCCACCCAAACAACAAACCTACTAGTTGCTTATTTTAGATTTCATATATCCATCCATATACTTTGTTAAATGACCTACATGCTTAACCTATTATTCCACCAACTAGTTGTTTTAAATGCATACCTACAAAGTATGCCCTGGAGTGGAACTTTGTTTCGACAGAGATACTAAAATGTTAGAGTCTACCTCATTCAATAAATGTGGTGTGCATAAAACCCACATAAAAAATCCTTCTATGTGTTGAGAAGTGTTATAATTGATGTCAATATTTATGTCATTGATGTGATAAGGAATCCTTGTGAGAAGAGATAATTTTAAGGTAACCTAATGATTCCTCTGTTGGTCGATGTCAAGGTTTAGGTCAGAGAGAGAATTTGAAGGAAAACTAATGCTTATTCTATTGGATGATGTCAATGTTATTACAATAGTGTGAGAGTGTTGTTTGATGAATATTATTGTTTGATAACATTGAGGTAAGCATGTTTGAGTACTAGTTATTGAGTAAAATGTGTCTTGAGAAGCCTAGTTTAGACTTTGTGAGAAGGTGTGTATAATGAAGTTTGGTAAAATAAGAACAAGTTTATGAGAGGTTGTTTAACATTATATGATCATGTAAGTGAAGTTTAGATACTTTTATAAGTATTTGAAGGTGAATTTTCAAGTTTCAAGTACTTAAGAAGCCTTGTTAGGGTACTAGTCATAACATGAAGAGATATTATGAGTAGGTATGAGTATGATGACTTCATGAGATGAGTTCACATAGGCATGAGTGGTTGTATGAAGTTTTTTGAGCATGTACATGAAGAATTGAATCACTAATTATATTATTAGATGAGCCTACATAGGTAGGACCCTTTATTGGAGGTTTGTTAATGATGTCTCCAAGGTGACCAAAGATGTTGATAAGGTTTCATGTGTGCTAGAATGACAATGATAAAGTGTGCTTCAATGAGCTTAAGTGTTTTTACATGGTTATTTAGTGTTTAAATTAGTGAGACAATTTATGTTATGGACATATTATAGATACCCTATGGGATGTTATGAGTGCTTAGAGTGCTTATGGAAGTGAACAAAATTCATCAAAATAGTCATATGAGTATCTAAGCTCAAGTGGTCATCTTGATAGATAAGGTTGAAGAAGCAATTTTATGATGTAATATTTAAAATGTGTGAAATTTTAAAGATAAAATTGATACATGGATGGATTCCAATATTAAATGTGATCATGTGGTTCAAATTTTAGGTCATGAGGTTACAATTTGTGTTATATAAGATCTATGATGATACTTTAATATGAATAGATAAGGATCCAATGGAATGGTTCAAAATCAAATAGTTAAGATTACATGCACTAGTGACATGTGTCACAATCATGGAGTTTGAGTAGCAGATCTAATAGTGAGTGTGAAACCTATCAGATACAGATCAAAGGTGAGATCATGATCATGAAGATTATGATCTAATAGATTATATTGATTCAATAAGTCAATAGAGTGATTATAAATAATTCAATATTTATAAGTGGTAAAATTTCATTGGAATACTGACTATAGGTTAGGTAGAGGATACACAGGGCTGCCAAGTGGTTTGATCATGGAAGCATGGATCTAAGATCAACAATGAAAATTGTAAGTTAAATTTAGGAGACTTATAATGAGATAAATGGAGTGTATTTTTTCAAGCTATGTGAGGTCATTAGATTAAGACACGTGTTTGTAATTTTTGCATTACATTGTGACCATTGGTATTTGAGTTAATAAATGAATAACTAGTCTATAGTATTTGAGCTATATCTTTTGATCCAAGATGAATTTCATGGTTATGTAAAAATAATTTTTTTAGAGGAATTCAAGGAAAATATAGATAAATGAGTTATAAGGTTTTAATTTTTATACAATCAAAGATATTAATCTCTAAAGTTGACTGTGTTTGACCATGTTTTATAAGTGATCTAAGAAGGATATTTGAGTTTTTTTTTAATAGTATTTTGATGTTTCAAGATGAAATATCTATTGGAGATTATTGTATAATACATGAGGAACATTTTTGTGGATTTTGAATATTTGAAAAATCCATATTTAGTGTGAACATTGGATTAGAAGTTGACTATGTCTATTGAATGCATTAATAGTTTAAGTGACCATCTTATAGAGGTAAGTTGAAGGTGTTCTGAGCAGAGTTAAGGAAAAAAATGATTATGGAGATGTCCTATAAGTATCTAAAGATTATTATAAGACATTTTTTGTCATGATATGCCCTTTATTAGTTGTGGATATTCAAAATAGCTTGACTATAGTTTGATTATGTGTGTCCAGTCTGAGTGGTCATTATGAGAGAGCTGAATTAAGTGCTTAAAGCCAATGTTGAAGAATTTAAATCATATATAGGTGTATAATAGGTATTTAATAGTTCACCGATGTGATATAATCATATGGATATTTGAAATAATTGAGTGTTTGTTTCATAAATTTGAAACTATGTTTTCTATATATGAAGACTTGAAAAGCGAGTTCTAATTGGTAGGTTCAAGTGTTGATTTGGTGTTCTAGGTGGAATGGACCCATATGAGATTAAAAATGGTGCTATTGGAAATAGGTTTGATGTGTTTTAATCATTGGTAAAGTATTAAGGTGGTCCAAGTAGTCT